>JAVTVY010041185.1:0-18855 GCA_036873755.1 Hanleya hanleyi
TTGGCGATTCGAACATGGCGCGGGCTCCAGTTGAGTTTTCACCACAACATCGAGATTTGTTTCGTGTTATTCAGCCAAGATGAGCGACACTTTCATCAAATAGTCATTTTATAATATCACCAAACTTTCATCTACATGTTAAAACAACCGCATATACCTCTTAACAACCGTATTTTGGGTGTAATATTTTTTGTCGGGTGATTTACCTCGGAGCCCTTTCTCAACGTCGACCACTAATCGCCATCATCTTGAATCGCCCCTTGAGTGCCTTTTGGTATGGGTTATTGAATTATGACGTCTGTGTGATCGACTATTTAATAAATTGCTTCAAATAAAATTGTTTCTTATGTTATTCTTTTTTTTTTATTCAAGGCAACAAAAAACAAAATGTTTACTGACATGCCAGATGGCAAATTGGCAAAATATTCATGTCTCTTTCGTATAAATCATGGATTATTTTATAGTTACAACACATATAAGGGAAGTGGGAAGAGGTACCGACATACTGACTGAGCCACATGACTTCACAGTATAGTCCTCCGGTTAATCTATTCTAAAGCACATACCAAGAATCTAACGATTTGTGATATGTGTTGTATCTCAGGTACGCTTTTATTGTATCTGTTCATGTGGCAACTTGGATGACATGACAGCACGGCCCCTAGCACCGGCATAAGCGGTATTAGATACAAATCTAGAGAGCTATGATGGAAATGCTCCGACAACTCGTATACTGGTAATTGGTGAGCTGTTTCGCTGTGACAACTCGTACAATGTTTGGTGAGCTGTATCGTCGTCAGATGTAATTGACGGCATTTAACACAAAAGACTTGTCTGTAAAGCCCGATGTCGACCCAGCATCAACTTCTCACAAATGCCAACATATATCAAAGTAACCGATAAGCAAGTATATTGATATAATTATGTCAACTGGCAATCATCATATTCCATATCAATGTTCTAGCGATAAATCAAAGACTGTCTCGATGGATCTATGCCTGTGTCTGTTGGACAACCAGCTGATGCATTTGAGCTTATAATTCGAATGCTTGAATCTCCCGAAAAGCCTAGATTTGAATACCGGGTAATTTAAACACTGTTGTTTCAATGATCAATTTCTTGTTTTATATTTTTTTTATTATTCTTTTTTAATTCAGTGCAACAACAAAAATGTTTACTCACATGCCAGCTAGATTGCATCATTGGCAAAACAATCATCTATCTTTCGTATAAATGATGGATTATTTTATAGTTACCGATAAGCAAGTATATTGATATTTGTAAGCTTGCAATCATCATACTCCCTATCAATGTTCTAGTGATAAATCAAAGACTGTCTCGATGGCTTTTTATATATATCAGTTTTATATTTGTTGTTGTTTTATAAAGATTGTTCCAGGAGATTCATACAACGGACGTGTGGATTTGGTGGAAAACGCTTCGCTGTTACTTCTCCTTCCTCGTGTATCGGACACTTCTATTTATACGTGCTCAGTAATTATTGTAATGGACCCGGATCCCAATGACCACAAATCCGTTCAGCTGACAGTAGTTGACACGGGATCCACTGCAACATCGCCTTCCCCGGAAGCAACATCTCCGTCTGGAATACCGTCAACTACAAAATCGGCGATGCCGATATCCTCTTCCGGTAGGTCAGAGTTTTCCTGCGATTTCATTCAGTTACTGTCGGTATGCTCCGACTGAATGACTGAATATTAATGGATATATATATATGATATAACATTCGTTGGACATAGCTCTGAGGGAACTGTTTATATTTTGTTATATTACAATTAACTCTTCCCTCTAATTATTTTTCTTACCCCTTGAGCTAGGGGCTGAAACTTATCACACTATACTCCTGGGTCAAACTCTAAGAGATCATGTAAACAAATCCAAGATGGCCGCTTTGACGACGTCACAGTGATGTCATTTTCAAAAACGGCATTTTTGTGTCGATTTTTCGGCCAAATTTTTCGATTTTTTTATTTACGCATTTGCTCAAAAAAAACTGCGTGATAATTTAGTAAATATTAATCATTTGCGTACACTTCGCCATCCATAAGATGGCTTGCGAATCGTGAGTCTTCATTATTGCGGAGCGATATCCGGTATATTACGGGATTCTGTTCGGCCTTCATCCGGCAGAGAACAGATTCGAGAAATCTGATAAATTACAGGTTTTCAAACCACTTCGGAAACAGATATAGGCTAGGCTTACAAAATATATAGGTATGAATAACTTTCGTATCACCCAAGAGGTCTGGTAGATCTGTAATTTTCAACAAGTAGGGCATCACATGATTCGAAAATGGCGAGTTACGTTGGGGTTACGTCGGTAGACTTTAGCTGATTGGCTGACAAAGTCACGTGGTATTGATTTCTGGAAATTCCCTCTCGCACTTGCCGAAAGTAGTCTGTAAATGGATACACACGATCCCAGGGTCAGTCTTACCGCGTATAGATGACCGAGATGGTTACAGGTTGAATATTAATGTGATGTGATATAAAATAGTTTTTGCTCAGTTTTTATCGCGGAAAAGCAGAAATTTAGAAGAAAATGACGAGACCATCATTTTTTTATAACCCACGTGGCCCCCATCTTGAATTTACCCATGATCCTCTACTCGTTGGGTTAGGCAAATATGCTCAAAATGCCCCCAATATGCGAAACTAACCGTGATTTACCCCTCTCATGCAGAGTTTGGATTCTCAAATTTCAAAACAATCGTGCCTGTCTCTGTAGATCGTTGATCAATGTATTTATAAATAGAAAATAAGACTCCCACTGCCAAAATTGGGTCAGTGTTGGACCTATGTTGAAATGTCAAAACTTAATTGACATATCAATAATCTGTAAGGTGCATTGCTTCATTTTATATTGTAAAGAATATCGAGACAAAAATAAAGCGAAAGTTTATGAATATGCGAATAAGAGGAAACGTTTAGTCATAGTAAGGAGGAGAACGAATTTTTTTGCAAAAATCAATACGTTTATCAATATTTCGACATATATTTAGTTTATATCATAACCAGGAATGTTGCATTCTAGGATGACCCGAAATAAGTATATGTAGAGATATTGATCTTCGAGTATTATTGACAACATTGTCTGGTTCACTCTTCTCCTGCATAAGCCAAGCAACCGATATATTAGCTCATTGCAATGAGCTAGACACAACGGCGTGAGTACTTTTTTAAATGGGAATTTGCTCACATTCGAACGCAAGTATGTCGTACTTGTTGGTCACTTAAATGCTAGATTCATCTTAAAATCCCTGTTGATCCTCTCCGTTTGGGCTGTTTTTTATTGTGCAAACAAACGACAACTCACAGCATCGTGTGTCTGTACTGTAGGCTATGATAGATATTATCTCAGCCATACGATTTCTCTCAAAAACTGCCATCGGTTGTATGACCATCGTACACTTCGCTATGCATGTGGTAGACATTTGCCTTGAGCAATGGAGTAACATTTCGGATAGTATGGAGCCCCTGCTTGCAAATATCTGGGACTGGATTTGGGTCCGGTGTCCTATCTCCCAACCCAGCTAGGACACTTTTCTCCACATTGGAGACAAGTGTCCTTTCATGGTTGCAATAGAAAATGATATGAAAAGTGAAACTGATCACCGGGGCATTCTTATCCATCACACCGGAACACAAAATAAACTTTTCTCCACTTTGATCGGTTAGTGTACAAACAACAGCTTTGCATTAAGGCGCTACTTCCTGTGAAGGCATTAACCCTGTACTGGAATGCAAAAGAAGCTTTTCTGGGGGAATTCTCAAGCTAAAGTGGATATACAATTTAGAGTATGCCGCTGTGACGTCACAGCCAATTGCTTAGCATGACTAATGCAAACTCACATGCCTGTAGATCTACAAAATAGACTACCGCTATATTGCCGAAATATACGTTTTCAAACGCCATTTGGATAGACAATGCAAAAATTTATTTTTTCCCCGACATTATACAATAATTCTGTCATCCAATGTAAACCTTTCGCTAGAGCGAGCTTTCCGTCTTCGTGTAAACGAAAATAATATCACTGCATCGTTGAGTCGTAAACGACTCCTAAATTTATTTTCGAATTTCGACGGCTCTAGTTCTAATTAGGCTCGGTTTATTCATTGGATTAGTATGCTGACCCAAATTCTAATCGATTGCTTGTTATCTCACACGCTAATTAGCTACAAATATGTTGGTTTTTTTCAGGACATCTTGTTCCTTCAATCCTGGATCTGCTGGCAATAATTACCATCGTTTTCACGAGACCAATCGAATGAATCACAGATTGTCACCTGATCAGTGCACCGTATCATATAGAATCGGCCAGAAGATAGGTTTTGATAGGTGTCCAGCAAAACACTGGGGTTATTAGCGGTATTACTAGTCCATTCCAATTGAGTCAAATAACGAATTTAATATGAATGAACGCTCATTTTCTGTCACCGATTTCTGTTCAAGCAAGTCTCCGATTGAGTCTATTTATGTTCTTGCCAGTAACATCGAAGGGTGAGTGAGTAGGATTTTAACGTCGTTTTCAACATTGTTTCAGTCATATCACGACGGTGCCTACATGTGCCAGAACACGAGAGTGTCCACAGTTCCTATTATTCTGGACACTGATCAGCCCAGTCAGTACAGCACCCGGCAGTAACATCGAAATAGCCGAAAGGTCGTCTTACAATGCGAATACCTGATCAATCGATAGGAGGAGACAAATGACAGATGGCAAGTGGCATTATAGAAATCAGTCATTGTGTGAGTGTGTATGTGTGTCATTTTCCCATATCATATATCTCTATTAGATATTTTAGCTGTTGTGTATGCTTTTGGCCAACCATCTTACACATGTCAATGGAACAATCATTTCTATAAAATACAAAAAAAAACGTAAGACGGAAATTGACAGTGTATAGCAACACGCACAATACGGTGTAGCAGCTACTAATGACACAATTGTCGCTGTGTCATTAGCAGTTGCCAGATCGCCAGCTAATGTCGTAATTGCTTCATTAGTAGGCGATTCTGCATGCGCCAGGGGATTAGAAAATATCTCATGTGAATACATGTCCATATGATATCTCCGTTTCCATGCGGAGTTACGGCCTTGTGGGAAGGTCGCAAGATGAAGGATGATGCCCTTGACATTCTGATATGTGATGACCCCGTAACCTGTGCGTTGACCTATGACCTCGACTTTGACATTTACTTTTGACCTAGTTCTGTTCATTTACTATGTTAACATGTGTAATGTGCATATTTCCGTTACCATGCAACCTATACGTTTTTATATTTCGCTGGCATCCCTCTATTAGACAATATCCGTGATAGTTACACTGAACCGACAATTGACACACAGATCTAGAAATGTTTATAGAAATGTTCGACCCTCGATTTCGAGGTCATTTTTCGAGGTCATCTTTTCTTTCTCCGATGGACCTCAAACTTCATCTTAAATTCATGTAGTGATTAGTGGATGTATCAAAGATTTAGTAATACATAATGTGTGAAATACTTTTTCCAAAATAATTACTGATCCCGAGTTGTGACAATAAGCGTCGAGATGGTCGCGATCAGTTTTTTTGAGTGATAGTGTGTCATTAGTAGTTGATACAGTGCGGAGCTGTGTGTCATGTAAACAATGATAATTCTAACCAGAAACATGGCTTATATTTCTGTTCCAAATGTCGGATAACTACACAATCTCCAGATAAAAACAATGGCTTGTTTACCAAGCTGAACACTCACAGAACATTCCGATATAGAGACATAAAGTCATTTTTTTCCTATTGACTTTAGGGATGACCTTATCATTAATGGAGTTACCTGGAACATTTTTGATATGTTTGAAAACCCTGACGACGGATCAGATATATGACAAACTATGTATACAGGTGCTATTATCGTTATGCCCCATATACTGAAAGGAGGGTCAGATCACTACAACAGTCACAATGGTTGACAATGACATATATCATATTATGCGAACACGAGACGAACTTCTTAACATGTACCAGGGACAAATCCCGTGAATAAAATTTATTATACATTCAAGCAAAGAACAATGAATCCAAGGCATTAGAAAAAATCAAACTCGACCTTCTTTTAGGAATGCGCTTAACCAAACAAATTGTACTTCAAAAGTCCTTTGACAACATATACGGGCTATAGATAGCAATGGTAATAATATCATTGAACCTTTGGTAATGGCTAACAAGCGTATAAATCATTTTACGTCAATTCACCATCAATATGAAAATGATGTTAATACCAGAAACACAGGATTGAATAAACTGTATTTTGTATAACAAATATTGTATCCAACTTCGTTAAAATTTAAAATCGGAGATTGTCATCGTCAAAAGCAATAGGCAATAGTCCCTAAGTCACCCCAGTTTCTTAGATATATATCATCACTAAATGTTTATAATATATCAAAAACCAGTTATCGTTTTTCCATGTTCCTACGAAGTAGACTACGATCTGCAAATTGTCCGGTAGTCAATGAGTGAGTAAGTGCATCCGAATCCTTTCGTCGGCAAAATAAGGACAACCGTTGGCATCGGAACCTTGATTTTTTGCATGAATGTTACCAGCAAGTTCTAAGCTGGCCTACATTTGATGAAAATTTCTGGTTGATGAAAATCACTGGTGATTCTGACTTGAGCTGTGCCCATCATAATATAGGCAGAATTTCAACTTGGGGCGGGGGAATTTCCAAGCGTTCAGTGCGCGTCGAGATCTTATTGCCTACCTTACTTCGTAGGTCCTGTGACGTTAGTCACACTGCCATGTTTAACACAGATGTCTATTTTACATGTCATTCACATGTCATGTCACCGAATCAGCTCACACATGTTCTTTACTCTATACCATACATTCCACATGTTAAGCGTAGTGAATTACATGATTTAGAAAATAGCAAGCGTCAGATCCGACATTCTATATTCAACAGTCGCCCAAAAAATAAAATCCGCATCAATAATCGAAATACCTATTTTGTATGACAGCACCAATTCCAAATATATAAGAATGCAAATAATAAAACTTGTACCGCCGAGGCTCTAACGCAGACCGTCGCTCTTTTGTAGAACATATACGAGAATCAGTCTCAGAAAATTGTCTTTTCACTACGTCGCCCGGTTATATAACAATTTTAATTCAGCCACTTACTTTCAAAACTCATGTATCCCGAAACTTTCACAATTGATTTATCTTAATACCTTTGTTTTACATTAACGGAGAAAATATTACGGCTTATTTGAAGCATGAGTAACATAAATGTATCATATATGTTTTCCCAATTGACGTGGCTCACTGTGTAAAACTAGTCTCTCTGGTCCCACCTTTAGCAAATAAACTATCATGGTGTAATTAAAGATGTATTCGTGAGTTGTGAGCCTGGGAACACTTGACTCAATTTGGGCTTCGGCCAGTTCGTCAGTACGTCAATCCACGGATACTAATGCGGTGATGGACACCTTTAATGTAACCATTAGAGCGGCTGTATGTCATAGTATGCATTCAAAACGTCCAATCAGATATATGAATAGCACTTCCATAGTTCGAACACAACCACTAAACGATTCAGTCGCGGAGTTAGGGAGCTTCTCGACTTTGGGGCACACTGTGAACGGCATGATAGCGTGACGAGAAGAGCGGCATGCTATGCCGGTCTGACGAGTGTAGCAACGGGCTGCCATACCGTCCGGATCGGCCCCGAGTTCCTCTATCAGAACGGCATATAAAGAATGGCATATGAAGAACGGCATACGTGTTTCAAAAGTCTCAATGTCGGGTCAGGCGATACTCGATCCTTCCGTAGGGCTTCTGATAAAACTACGCGAGCGAGAGGCCGTTGGGTCGGTCTAATATAATTTGTTACTCGATCACGTTTAGGCTAACCATTTCACGCAAAGACTCGCGAAATACAATTCACAAAATATATCTATTAGTAAGTTGTATTGTCATCTTTTGTTCGGGATAGTTTTTGTACATTTTCAACGGGAGGTCTTACGCCAAATCTTTGCCAAGGTATTTTTCATGCACAAATTGACAATTGAATCTGTAAAATATTCAGTGTATCCCGCTGTGCTTCCCTGCGGAGGTTCGTAATAATGCCACAAGAATTAATTTCACACGAGCGAATACAAACACTCGAAATATCTGCTTCAATAGACCGATTTATATTATACAATAAGGGTAACAGTGTATTATGTTAGCCTATTATTTTATTCTGTGTGAAAGAACACACTTTGTGGCCTTGTTCTATAGTCGAAAATCAGCTTCCAATTACGCAAATTCCACCACGTGTTGGGGTCGAGTCCATGTGACTAAAACCACAAATTGACCTATTTACGGCCTTTGGCAAATAAAGGCAGCCTGGATAGAAAAGTCTGTTTATCGTCCCCAGCTTTGTTTGTTGATTTTTTTCCACAATAATTTTCCTGCAAACAAAACTAGTATCTCGGTGTGTACGTGTTATGTAATGGTATTATGCTCTGCGCTCGCCCCGCGTCCGTCTCAGAGCCCGGCCGCAACCAGGTGCGTCTGAACAGACGCAACTGAATTCACTGTCATACAAAGGACTTGAAATGTCACTGAGCAGTTTCATTTATATTACCCATTCTGGTCAAATTGATTACCTAGAATCTGGGGTCTAATTAATGTGTTTTGTACGATATTTATAAAATTTATCTGCCATTGTCCGCATTTTATTTGCCTGCATAAATGCATAACGCTAGGTTATTTTATGTGGTATCACTTATCATCACACGGAAGGATTTCCGACTTCAAGAAAATAACAAAGATCGATCTTCATTATCCTCCGATTCACAGAGATAAATGTTTTCTTCTTCCTATTACAATTAACTTTATATTAGATCAACAACTGTACATGCTCTAAATTCGAATGAAATCTTTCACGACGTCTTCACGAAGAAATGCTTCCTCCGAGGTCCGTGTGCTGTCAAAGCAACAAGAACAGCAGGGAAATCTTCGGTCTTCAATTTTGCATTCCGGTTTTCTGGTGCAAAAAGCAAAAAGTGAAGGCTTTATGCAAGAATTTCTTCCATTCACTCTAGATCTGTATTCCATTTGCGTTCCACAACATGATCTGTTATGAAGGCGACTGTAAAAAGGTTGATAAGTTTGGGCGATATGAGGAAAGAAAAAGTTATTTAAAATTGTTGAATAATATTTTATTTATCAGGATTTATAGTAACCTTACATATTTTTCTGTGCTATCCGTAAAATTATCTTACATCCTTCTCGTTTATTATCACATTACACAATTTTTTAGTATTAAATGTAAATATTTAGGAATAATGTTGAACTAATTTCATGTCAATTTTTTATTTCAGATACTCCCGAAAAATTCTTTTTTTAATGTTGTCTTTGTAGTGTTAGTTACTTGAATTGACTTCTGTTGTTGGAATCTTTTTTAGTTGAAATCTTTGAAATTTACGTTCTATCGGCATGTAAACTACAATTTGCAGTTTTAGTATTTCCGAAATTATGTTAGTGCATGGCATAGCGAAAGCTCTGTGTTCACTAATCTTTTCACACGTTTTTTCTAAAATTCTTTGACTAACAGCATGCATTCGTCCAACTACTGCCAACGAATTAAGGTAAGTAATAAATAAATCATCGTGGGTGGTCATGCAGGAACAGGTGACGAGACTGGATTCTTTCTGTCCTACCGGGCACGGTACCATACGAAGACAGCAATGGATATTGAGAGTGTCAACAACAATCTGAAATATAGCAGCAAGCTGCAATCATCGGGTTCCATGCGCCATTGCAGGCAATGGAGCTACAACACTGGAGCCGGAAACCATACGGCTTGGCACCCTAATAATAAAGTCACGATTTAGAATTCTAAACAAGCAAGTTTTGACCACTGTGCTGGTGCATATTGAACAATATGTCGAAATTCCAGTTGTTGTGGAAATGACCGACGATTATCAAGGTTGTTTCTATGTGAGTCTTTTGCTTGTGTGATGTATTCGCATTTTTGAAAAGGTTATGCTCTTGTATTCTTTATATGTCTATATAATCTTTAATTGAGCGCATTGTGAAAAAAATTTCCCATTCGATATCTATTGCACGTTTATTTTTGACAAAGTAAATGTTAAAACTTGAAGAAAAAAAACAGTACGAATCCTTAATGTTTATCACGCTTACAGGTTAGAATACCCCCGCCTTTCACTGTCTGGTGTCTCTCGACGGTCATAACATACGAACCGGTATTAACTTGCGGTGTTCAAAGACCTACCTTTGCTGCAAATGACGTCATTGCTACCTTTTACATCTAACCTACATAGTTACCACTGAAGTAAAATCTGTCATTTCGCAAATTTGGGTGAGCTACATTTGAGAATTGCGGGAAAACTATTAAAGCTAGGTTGGAATGGTTCACTAGATCCCATGCGGGCCAATCAGCCTATGAAGTTTCAGCTCCAACGGTGAGGCCGTGTTGACTGGGCGACTCGGACAAAATTTGGCCATACTGGCATGGAACCCTAATAATGCCCCCTAATAAATGAATTTGGAACTTCAAAAAACACTTTTTCTTGGTCAACAACACGTGGGAAACACG
The DNA here is from genome assembly GCA_036873755.1 of Hanleya hanleyi. Lineage (NCBI taxonomy): Eukaryota > Metazoa > Mollusca > Polyplacophora > Lepidopleurida > Hanleyidae > Hanleya > Hanleya hanleyi. The sequence goes on from JAVTVY010041185.1 coordinate 10,614, forward strand.
TTTCTGACCTTTGTTTTCGCCCTAGATGGCTCCTTCATCGAAATCAAAATGTTAGTACGTTGAAATAGGTACAGAAAACGGTCCCTGGAGTCCAGACTATGACTTGATTGGAGAACGTTGAGCTTGGAAATTAGTCGCCCGGAGATGGCGCTTCTCACAGTCTGCTTTTCTTAAGTATGGTTTCACCCATAAGCTCAGGCCTACTCATATGTTACGTTCTACCATACCTCTGAAACTAATAATGCGATCATGCTGAAATTTTACTGTCATCGTAGCAGTTATACAGCGAGTATGTATGCCAAATTTCAGAATAATCCGACTCGTCGTTCGTGTAATATTACACAAAAGTACTTCTCAAATTAGGTGATTTTCGGCATTGTTTGAAAATTTGACAATTTTGATTTCTCTATAGCGGCAAAACTATTGAAGCTACGTAAAAATGGATGGCATATTTCCGAAAGAGCTACTCCTGGAGAATATAATGCAACAAACCGCAAGACTGTACCTTCCGTAGTTTCAGAGTTCTAGCCTGTACAAGATGTGTTCCGATTTTAACAAAATTCAAGATGGCGGCCAAACCACGTGACCCAGGAGCAAAATTTTTACATATTCATGATCACCGTATCATATAACATATATTTTGCCACTTTTCCTGTCCAAATCCGTGACTTGAAAATCCGGCTATTTTGATTGGCCGATGGCGGCCATCTTGTTTAACGTAGCAACTTTTCAAATAGAGTTTTGAGAGAGCCCACTCCCTTGATTATGTGTGCCAAGTTTCGCGTCGATCGCTTCATCAGTTGCGGAGATGAATAGCTTAACAGGTTTTTTGCTAAATCCAAGATGGCCGCCAGGAGTTTCGACCAATCGGCTTCATTGGTGGATATGCACTAGATCCCATGCGGGCCAATCAGCCTATGAAGTTTCAGCTCCAACGGTGAGGCCGTGTTGACTGGGCGACTCGGACAAAATTTGGCGGAAGAAAAATAATAATAATAATAATAGCAAAAACAATAGGTTTCCAGCCATACTGGCATGGAACCCTAATTACAGCAGTCCTCGGAGACGCGACTTCGTAGATCTATGGAGATTGGCCTCCGTCAGCCCAAGGAGCCTTGGCTCCATCATCACACCCCTCGGCCAGTGCTCAAACCCCAGGACCCTGACTCCAAAAACTCGACAGTCAAACGAGAAATATAATTTTAAAACAACAAAAAATGCGTCTGCTCTTTCATCGATAAGATATATCGTCAGTGGGGCAATCGTCAATCATTATGCTCATCCAGTTGTACTAAGGGGAAAACAAAAGCAGCTGGTCATTGAATATAGAACCTCATCCCAGATGTCGGACATATCACCAGTTTTCTGAAGGAGTTTAAAAAGTTCTTTGAATATGGTGCTAATGCTGTTAGATGAATTAGATCTTTGGATTATGAACTCGGAAATTCTTTAATGGACGACGGCTGAACATTGAATGCAGGACTAGCCTATTGTAGTATATTATGAGAAGGGAGAGGGAGAGATACAGAGATAAATTTGACGTCAAGAGTTACCAATAAGACAATTCCCATACTACGAGTTGGTATTGTCTGCAAGCGTTCACGGTACATCGTGACTGGAGGAAATTTATAGTCTGATTCCACGAGAGCGTATAACGTCATGTCGTGGATCTTGATTGTCAGCCATACAAACATTTATTTTTTCACTTCATTCTGTTGTTACTCGAGCATCAGTAATATTACTAAGATGTAGGAGGAGATAACACAGTTATTTCGTAGTTCTGAAAGAGTTATAGTTTAACGAATCGTACTCCGGAACCGTAATGCCTTATCTCGACATCTCTTTCACTGCTATATTTCTAACAATATATGAGCTATAAGTCATCTGAAGATTTGGGGTCAAAACTAATATAACAAAAAACATTCTGATCTTCATTCCAGATGTGTCTCGTAACCCTTTTTCCTTTTGAGTTGTGAACTTATGTCTTCCACATAAATTTGACGTTTTATTAAAAGCCACATCTGAATGTAAACTGATGTTGTGTATTTCATAAACTTATTTCTCGGTTGAAGCGGAGTAACCAATGCCGGGATTTATATTTCCAAATTCAGATTTGGAATTCAGATTTTGCGCAGGTAACAAAAATTCGCACGTAAACCATGCAGTTCTCGTGCATAAGCAGGCCCATCTGCCTAAAAGCGCCGACATTTGGCTAATTAATCCCTTAGGATGAAATACTCAACATTTGAACAATATCTGTGTTCCAAAGTGTCCCTATAATTAACTGCGGGATTTACCGATATTGAAACAGGTAATCCATATGAAAATCATATGAATTGAGAAGCCATACGGATTTGATATTTTTGGAACACCATGATGTCTTGTCGGCATCATTGAGAACTGTTGACCGCTAGTTTTATGTATACTATTATTTATTCCTTTAATTTGATGCTAATGCATTTATATGAATTTGGATCATGGACGCGGAAATTCTTCAATGGTTTACCACGGCTGAATATTGAATGACGGACTAGACGCTTGCATATAAATATTGAATACATTGTACCCACGTTGCGAACCGTATTCATATATGCTGCATATCGTAGCTGTACAGTACCTCATAAAATATACCAGCTAAGCCACGAAGATTGTATCAGGGTAACTAATTCTCAATGGAAGGAATTATGGACCTTCTCAGTTAAGAGAACATATTCAGAGATCATCTGATGATACATGAAGTCCAGAAATGCATGTTATCGCATCAATACCATGGCCGAAATGTTGGACAGATATTTCATTGTCACTCCACCCTGACATCATTGTACCTGTTAGAAATAAAGAGAAAACAATTGAGAGACGTTTGGCTGAAGAGAATACAAGAACAGTTAGATCACATGTAATTAATGCCATTGATGATTACGGACAAAATGCAGCAGACGGAGGAAGGGAACAGGCTGGCGGAGCTACAGCTTTGTTGAATGACGGAGTCGCTGCTCCATTGACGTCCAGGCTGTCGGCTCCATAGAATATATCGTGGATATAACTGTGAATTCTGCCTTCGCCACATTTTCTTGCAGTTGTCTGCCTCCTTCGTAATTTGTTTCTGATTGTGACTATTAACGAACATTTGAAGTATTGGTGACCCATGAAAGGCTAAACTTGATCGGGAAAATGAGGTTTTTCAGTGTACACAAATTCTTTCTTTTTTTTTAATTCGCAGGAGACATACAAGTCATAATGGATATACTGTGGTTCCATCCGAGTTGGGGGAAAAAGAATGAAAAGGTTGAAAAGTTCAATTTAAGCACATGTATGTAATAAACAATTAAAAGTATATTGGTGGGGAAAAGATCAGAATGCAATAAATTGAGGGATAAATACCGGAGATGGGCGCAAAATATCACGGACTTCAGATGCCGTTTGTTCATCTCATTCACGACAGATCTGAAAAAGTCAGACTGATCAAGAAAATAATGTACTCAGTTAATGCATATTGTGGTTGCATCCGAGTTGGAGAAAAAAAAAACAATAAAAAGATTGAAAACAAAAAGTTAAATTTAATGCACATGCATGTAAGGAACAATTAAAAGTATACTGGTATGGCGGAAAGATCAAAATACAATAAAGTGATGGTTAAATACCGGAGATCGGCGCAAAATATCGGCGCTTCAGATGCCGTTTCTTCATCTCATGCACGCCATATCTGAAAAACAGAGAGACTGGACAAAAAAAAAGAATGTATAGTCTTCATACATATTATAGTTCAATTTTATCACAAATGAACGAACTCCCAAAGTTACGAATATACGTGCATCCTTACAAACCTGTTACAATATCGCCATTTGATTTCTCAAGCATCAGCCCAGGCTTACTTTAAACAATTCCCACGGAATGACTGAGCCAAATCTGCATGTCGCGGTATTTTCATTAATGAGGTCGAGTGTCAATTTCAGGTGGTCTAACTTTCTTCTTCGCCAATTGGTAAAGTTGGAAGACCACGGGAAATCACAAAACATTTGTGTTTATCAATTAAAGTATATCCATTGCATACACAATCATTGGATAATTGTTGGAAGATATTTACTTGTTTTATCTTGTTGGAAAGCGAGACCATCGTGCGATGTAGAGTGCAGTTACAAAGTGCACACGCCCCCTTGTTAGGCCCCATGCAAGTCCAGGCGTGCGGTACAAACTATTAATAGACACGCGAGGCTGATTCAACACTTCGGGGGACATTCAGGGGTTCGGAGTTCACGTTTGATAAAATGATAAAACATTAAAATCTGTTTAATTAATAACTAGATTTTCTAAATTTAAAACTCTCACATTCAAAACCAAAGGAAATATAAACACCAACTTTAGTTTCGCGTAAAGCTCCAATTCATATGGACAGTATGATGAAGAGACCGTGACACAAATTAACGGTTTGTTCCTACGACATTTGTGTTTGTCGACACAATATTCTGCAAAGACCGTTATCATACAGCATTTTTTTCGTGTACAGCTGCATTCATATGGACAGTGTGAAAAAACCTTGACATAATTCAATGGTTTGTTCCTACGACATTTGTGATTTTGTTTGTCGACACAATATTTTGTAAAGACCATTATAATATAGCAATTTCATTTCACTCCGGCTAATTCAGTACCGGTCGATCACATCCAACCATATAAAAACAACATAGTACGAGCATGCATGATCGTAGTCTATATTTTTCTGTTTATGCTCTTTTAGACAGACAAGACATTGCAGTAAACGAAAATCTCGCCTTTTAAAATGAGTCCCGACTCCACCTCTGGTATTAAACAACACAGAAACAGATAAGCTGGGAATTCGCCCTAAACCCAACCCGGTTAGGACGACGAACGGCACGGCATGCCATGCCGTTCTCGAGGAGAGAGAGCGGCATAGGCCGCCCCGTTCGGATCTACCCACTATGCCGACCAGAGTTTTGAGACAGTCATGCCGTATACCGTTCCAATCGCCCTGATATGCCGTTCCCATGAAGGAATGCATGCCCCAAAGTCGAGAAGCTCCCTTAATCTCGTGGAAGAAAGATGGGAGCATTCGTTTGAGGCTTTCCTCTTGTGAACTGTGTTAACAAAGCTGTACAAGATTCCAACAAGTTTTGTAACAAAATTGGATTTATTGCTGTATCGGGTCCTACCCAAATCTTGAGAATAATAATAATCCATGAAGAGGTAATTTTATTAGCGCACTAGTCCCTGGATTATGATTTTCAGCGGATATTTCGGATGTAAACTATCCTCGGGAGTGCTGATGCCAAAGATATATCTATCTGGACAACATATTGGTGGAACATTAATCCATTTGGAGTATTGTTATTCTGATGCTCTCATAGCAGCCTGCATATTCCATGTATCACACTGTGTCATTAAATGTTTTCTTATTTGTTGTATGAACTTGTTTCGTGTTGCTCTGTCGGATCAAAGGTTAGGACCGTTTTCAGGTGTGTTTATAAAATGAAGACCGAAGACCGAAGACCCAAAAACGAAGACCTTTCCCTAAAAGAGCCCCTCAAGTGGGTCTTCCATCTTCGGTCTTCGTTTTATCAATGGCCCTATCAAAACACATGGGCGTTTATAAAACGAAGACCCTGTCATGTTTTGGCCGGGGTAGGGCTCTGAGGGCCCAGGGGTGAGGGGATGCAGTAATCAAGGTCCTCCGGGAAATTTGGTCCGCTTTTTATGCCCAGAGCGGACGATAATTCCCGATCGATTTTAACTCGAGAATAACGTCCGCCCTGGGTTAAAGCATGGTCGAACGTCCTCGGGGTTGTCATTGCCGCATGCAGGGTCTTCCATCTTCGGTCTTCGTTTTATCAATGGCCCTATCAAAACACATGGGCGTTTATAAAACGAAGACCCTGGCATTTTTCGGCCGGGGTAGGGCTGTGAGGGCCCAGGGGTGAGGGGATGCAGTAATCAAGGTCCGCCGGGAAATTTGGTCCGCTTTTTATGCCCAGAGCGGACGATAATTCCCGATCGATTATAACTCGATAATAACGTCCGCCCTGGGTTAAAGCATGGTCGAACGTCCTCGGGGTTGTCATTGCTGCATGCAGGGTCTTCCATCTTCGGTCTTCGTTTTATCAATGGCCCTATCAAAACACATGGGCGTTTATAAAATGAAGACCCTGGCATTTTTCGGCCGGGGTAGGGCTGTGAGGGCCCAGGGGTGAGGGGATGCAGTAATCAAGATCCGCCGGGAACTTTGGTCCGCTTTTTATGCCCAGAGCGGACGATAATTCCCGATCGATTTTAACTCGAGAATAACGTCCACCCTGGGTTAAAGCATGGTCGAACGTCCTCCTGGTTGTCATTGCCGCATGCCGGGTCTTCCATCTTCGGTCATGCAGGGTCTTCCATCTTCGGTCTTCGTTTTATCAATGGCCCGATCAAAACACATGGGCGTTTATAAAACGAAGACCCTGGCATTTCTCGTTCGGGGTAGGGCTGTGAGGGCATGCGTACGATGACGTCACTTCCGAGCTTTGAGCTCCAAGAGCTCCGAGCTCCAAGAGCTCCAAGAGCCCCTGATTGTATTCACCCATGCAATACAACAGGATTCCGTTAAGGCAACATATCCTCAGATACTTGTTTGCGCATTCTGAGTATCTATCAGTGCATGGGTGAATACATTCAGGGGGTTCCGGAGGCCTACGGGTTATAGGGTACAGAGTGCACCACTGCGGGTGCACCACAGACGTGCGCGCATGCGTACGATGACGTCACTTCCGAGCTCCGCGCTCCAAGAGCTCCAAGAGCCCCTGATTGTATTCACCCATGCACCGATAGATACTCAGAATGCGCAAACAAATATCTGAGGATATGTTGCCTCAGCGGAATCCTGGCCTGCCCGATGACGATTAGAACAAACGGTTCAGAGCGAACATGGCCGAAGATAGAACTTTCTGAAATGGCGACTTCTGATTGGACAAGAGCAGCTGAGAATACATCTAACGGGCAAGAACGAGTATGACAGATGCAGTGCCAAATGGCGGCCTCTGATTGGACAAGAGGCTACTTGTATTGTAAACATACCCAACGCGGCTCCCCCAGCGTGGGTATGATGTAACATTGGGGAGAATAAACTATATGAAAAAACTTGTTGTTGTTGTTGTTCTCTCTTCTGCCATCTTTGTTGTTGTTGTTCTCTCTCCGGTCTATATCATGGCGTCAAGGTGTTATGCTAGGGTGTTAAGGCGTAACGACGGGTGTTGACGGGCGTCACTGCATTTCGATGTATTGGTGGCAATTCCATGAAAATCAGAGCTTTTGGGCTAATTCACCAGGGCGTTGAAGCGTTGAGCTTGGCGTTGGCGGGCGTTGCTACAAGATGCCACTTCACACGACGCATTCGGACTAAGGATGGTCCATTTCTACACCAAATACCTTCCTTCACCGCCCCAAAACGCCCACTTTGGCTACTACTCGTACTGATGACGTCACCGATGACGTCACAGATGCAGTGGACATCCTTCAAATCGGGGTCTACACCCCGAGAGCTACAAAATAACACCCCACACGACGCATTCGGAGCAATAGTGGTCCATCTCTACACCAAATACCTTCCTTCACTGCCCCCAAAAGGCCACTTTACTTACTACACCCAACTGCGCATGCGCAGATTGACGCGACTTGCAATAAAAAACACGCCATTCTGACTCTACCCCACAAAAGCTTCACTTTGACACCTCCCACAACCCATTTGGACCACTAGTGGTCCATATCGGCCCCAAAAGGTCTATTTCCATACTACGGCCTGCCTGCGCATGCGCAGAATGACGATATTCCTACCCCACATCCACCCAGTCGGATGCTCCCTCACGTGTGCTTCACATTGATACCTCACTTGACTCCATCGGACCAATAGTGGCCCACCTAAACCCCAAAACGTCTATTTCCATTCCCTTTTCTCACAATTCCCTGTCTGCGCATGCGCAGAATGTTGAAAACGAACGACACACTTATCCAAACGGATGCTCCTTCACGAGTGCTTCGCATTGATACCTCACTCGACTCCATCGGACCACGAGTGGCCCACCTAGACCCAAAACGTCTATTTCCATACCCTTTTCCCACAACTCCCTGTCTGCGCATGCGCAAAATGTTTAACACGACCGACACACTAGTCCAGGCGGATGCTCCCTCACGACTGCTTCACATTGATACCTCACTCGACTCCATCGGCCCATTAGGGGCTCACCTAGATCCCAAA
>JAVTVY010041186.1:0-19132 GCA_036873755.1 Hanleya hanleyi
ATTAATCTACATCTATACAGGTCTCTATATAGCCGATGTGACGATATCTTTATATACCATTACCAGTCTCTATATAGCTGATGTGACATTATCTACATACAGGTCTCTATATAGCCGATGCAACATTATCTACATACAGGTCTCTATATAGCCGATGCGACATTATCTACATACAGGTCTCTATATAACCGATGCGACATTATACCATTACTGAGTCTCTATATAGCCTATGTGACATTATTTACCAGTCTCTATATAGCTGGTGTGACATTATCTACATATACAGGTCTCTATATAGCCGATGTGACATTATCTGCATATACTGGGCTCTGTATAGCCGAGGTCATATTATATACTGGTTTCTGCATAGCTGGTCACATTATACAGATATTGCATGCTGTGCAGTGTGATGTCTATCTGTCCGTTTCCGCATTTCATGCAAAACGTCTTGAGATACAGTGACCAAATGATTAAAACTTATTTATCTAGTTATAAGTCAGATGCCTATCTACATGTAAACTGGTTCCGCTCGGCCCATATTTTATGCTCCTTTACAGATGTATTGATTTTGTTATATAATGCTTGAATGTATCTGCAGAACTGTCTATGATACAGCTACTACAACCTGATTCTGCTTGAATTAAAATTCCTGATGAAAGAACGCAACAAATGTACATCTAAATTGGTGGAATATATACATTTGTATTTTTATCTCCAATTAAGACAAAAATTACAATAACAAGTATACATATAATTAAACTTTTTTGACCATCAATGACATTTGATTTTGTCTTACTATCACATGTAATTTATATAATGTTAAACATAACATTAAACATAATACCAGAACAATTCTTATTTGCTACCAGTGAACAACATAATATTTAAAAAAATTGCAAAAGCTAATTAATCCAGCACTATTAAAGATTTACTGAAATTACATGTAGCCTACATGTATCAGTGCTTGTTAAAATATAGTATCTATTTCATTTGCATGTCAAAATAATACATTGAACATGGTACAGTTTAATAATCAAATATACTTCTGCACAAAACTTGTAGACATTTACATCTTGTAAGACCTATCACAGTTGCCTTCCCACATTGTATCAAGTCAGATCCTACATGGAATCGACGCTCTTGGTCTGACATTTTTTCCCCCTGCATTTAGAGTTTATGGCATTTCTTATAGCCCCATCTGCATACAAGGCATCAGTTGTCAGCTCGTAATAAAGGGCAGCATATTTTAAGATGGCATTCAGTTTGACTTTACACAGTGCCCTTTTTACACTCGTTTGTCCTTTGTAGCTTACCACACCTCCTACCACACTTGAATTTGAAAGTTCGTGATGGGTGTATACAAGATCCATGACCGAGAGAATGAATCTTCGTGCATTCGGTTATTTAGCCGCCTTGGCCAGCTTCACTCTGTCAACGATCACAGGTTGTCTGCTTGACCCAATGTTAATCATTGTGGTTTCCGTGGCTGTAATGATCGACTGGAATGAAAGTTCCTCTAATGTCGACTGGTTGATTGTTGAGGGTTGGTCCTGGGCCATCAAAGTCTGTTCGGTTGTTCCTTCACTGTACATCCCGGTCATATCACTGGTGATGTTCATGCTACATGTACTGATTTCCTCGTCTGGAGTAACGTCCATATTGTTGTGGTCTTCACAGACCGTCGTGGCATAGGCAGGACCAGTCAGATCAGGTATGGTGCTGCCTGTAGTATGCATGATTGGCACTTGTGGCGGAGTAAACAGATCAGATGTGATAGACACTTGTGGAGGAGCGACGGGTGGCATAAGATTGTGCTGTACATGCATGCATGTTGCTCATGTCCTCTGCCTTTTTTAGCTTCTTCTGTAACATACCTTCCATTCCCTCCACAATTTCCAGAATTCTCTTGTGCGTGGCAAGGAGTTCTCGCTGATTTGCTTCTATGGTCTCCTGCCCTCTCTCCAGTCTCAACACTCTTTCAAGAATGGCCTGTTCTCCAGTGGTAGCCGCAACTTCCAAGGATGTAAAGTCCAAGAAGTTCCGGGAATCGACAGGCGGGTCTTCCTGGTCTCCTCCAAAAAGGCATTCTGACACGGCCTGCAGGGGTGACTTGTTACCAGTATTGGGGGTAGAATGACTGAACAAACTGTCTGCTGCACATGGGTCAGGCCCGTCGATGTCAGTGTTGTCCAAGCTATTCTTACCCGATGGACTGTCGGGCTGATCAGATGCACTGCGAATAGAGAGGTAGCCACCCACTCTGTTCTCGCTCCTGGCACTTTCAAGAGCGTCTGACCGGTCGGTCAGCTGCCATGTCTCCTCAAAGGAATCCAGCTCTTTCTTTTTGTCTGAAAATCAGTGAACAAATTCTATTAAAATGGGAAAATTCAATGTACATGTATGGTACTGGAATTGTGTTTTGAATAGAAATCCAGAAAGTCAAATGTAAATTATTTGGATAAATAGCCATACATGATATCCTTGGTACCATGCGATTTCCGCTGAATTAAAGTTTCAAGATAACTTTTTGCCAAAGCTTTTGTTCTTGTGTGTATTGAAAGTTCCGGACATAATAATTATATTGAAAAAGATTAAGTTTGCAACAGTTACTTACATGTATATCTCAACAATGTATCTGAATAACCCAAAGAATACAGTTTCAACTAAATGCAGTTTGAAAGTAGTTATTCTAAACTTCCTAGAAATCACAGCAATGCAACCACAATGACATGCTACAGGAGTTGCCCTGTGAGATGAATGATTCATAATTTACCTGCTAGTGCTAGAATCTCCACAAGGCAGAGATCATTGTCATAAAGGTATTGCATGAGCTGTCCTGGCTTGATGTCCTGTGATGGGTTGGGGATTAGTAGGGACGATCGTATGAGCATAGTGAAGCCGTCCATATCAAACAGTATCAGAGCCAATCGTGCAACTGAAATGATAACAAATATAAAATTTAATTAAAAATTCACTTCTTTCAAAGCATTGGAAAAGGCATATACAGTGTGAAATATATGTATTAAGACACTGTGGCCGTCACTGGACCTAAATATGATTGCAACAGACCACCATAGAGTACCATGCTTTATTTGCAGTTTACGCTGTGTAATAAAATTGTAAAAAAATGACACCAAATATTTTCTGACACAGTTCGCAATGGTCTTTCATTTGATGGAAACTTTACTTGAGTGTTTACGATCACTTTAAACCTTGATATAGAATCACTATGGTCACTTAATCACTGTGGTCATGCTGATACCACACAAGCAATATTTGAGGAGTGTGCAATCCCAGTGTTTTAAATTGTTTTCTTCCTTTTGGTAAACAGTATGTAAGTTACAATGTACATGTATAAGCTTATATTTGTCTCTTAAAGTTAAACTGCCAGCTTACATACCATAGACTGATCTGACAATTGTCATCGCCAACATGATTTTTGTCTGGAAAAAACACTGGTATTGTAAATATGAAATTCCTTATTTTGCTATTTTTATTTTTAGATGGTTGATCGGATGGAATACTGGATGTTCAGTTCTGATGATGAAGATGAAAAAATACCTGGTGAGTTTCACTTTAATTATAAGCAGTATCCATGTACCACTTGAAACAACATGGTACCGTACATGTGCTATATCTATTGAAGTGATGGGGAATCAGTTACTCCTTGAATTGTGCGATACTTTTGGGATAAAAATTCAATTGCCCGCAAAAGGTCCATTCGTGATACTTGGCCTATATTTCAATTACAAAATTTTAAGTTTCTCCATGTTAGTAGATCAACTCACATATCTCTTTTGCTTTGCATTACAATGAGAAAATGTGTGGGAAGATTATACCTGCATATACATGTATGATTTATATTGAGCTAGCAATATTCGAACCACAACACTTCATTATCATATTACATATTCGGTTATTGTTCTTTCAGATTCTCCAGTTCGAAAACGTGGCAGAAAGTCGCTGGTAGAGCATCATCCACAGTTGTCGTCTGTGGTACAGAACTTCATTGACGAAAACTCTGCAGAGGCCCACAACAGACGACGTACAGCTACAGCCTACACAAATGGCGTGTCATTGAGGCAGATTAGTAGCCATGCTAAGGAGAACATTCCTGACTTGGAGAACATCTCAAGGACATCCATTCATCGGATGATGAAACCAGCAAGAAAGGGGACAGAGAATTCCAAGCGACACAACGGTTCTGTTGATGCCAGGGTTCCACCAAAAAAAAACAATGCCACAAAGACACACCCTGATTTCCACTACACCTGTGCCACAGTGAATTACATTAATGAGTTAGTTGCCATGACTGAAGATGAAAGCGTGGCATTCTCATGCGATGACAAAAACAAAATAAATGTAGGCACATTAGCTGTCAGTCGTCACTTTCAGATCAAGAGATTCTTCTCCACAAGAAATGAACCGAATTATCCAGACCATGACTTCCCATATGCGAACTCTAAACTCATTCCTTCTGGGTACATGCGGCTACAGCAGAGAAAGAGAGGTAGAAGTACATCTCCACCATGTGTCCAGAAGAAGTTATTTCCCATGAGGCGCACCAGGAGTACATCACCAGCTGGTCTAAGCAAACAAAAGAACTTCCAATTACGGAAAGACAGAACTGGGCGAAATAGAGCGTCATGGCCTCGAACAGGTCCTCTAAACCTGTATCTTCAAGCTGGGAAGTACCACAGCAGCAACAGCCAGAAACACATGCGTGATCTAAAGGAGCTACTTGATCCACTGATCAACGACCAGGTCACACCACGCTCGGTAGTGTCTCTGGTGGTAGATGGGGGCCCGGACTGGTCGACTAAATCCATGGTCAATCTGATTAACTTTGGCCGTCTCTGGAGAGATTTGGAGCTAGACGCACTGGTGATTGCTTCATATGCCCCAAGACATAGTCGATTCAATCCAATTGAGAGGTCCTGGGCACCGCTGTCGAGGTGGCTGACTGGCGTAACGCTTCCAACCACTTTGAAGGGTGAAGACAGACCACCATCACTACAGACTCGCCTCAGCAATGAGGAAATGGCTGCTAAAGATGTTCAGGTGTTTGACAATGCTGTGCAGATGTGTGCAAAGTACTGGAATGGCAGAATGTATGATGGCTTCCCAGTTCAAGTCCATGAGGTTCCATGTATTCCTGAAAACTCAGACCATGAGGTCCTCAAAACTTTCGTCGATTCTTCTGTCCGTGCCATTTTATCCGATGAAAGCATGCTTCAGGTACAGCAAGAGCTGTCATTCATCTCCGGCCACTGCATACGCAGATCATACCAGATGGAATTCTACAAGTGTGCTGAACCATCGTGTGCCCACTGTTCATCCAAACCTGTCCGTGCAAAGAAATTTGTGTCATTACTCAACGTTTTGGGCGGAAAAATCCCATCTCCCGTTCTTGACCCTGCCAGATCCAAAGGGGAGTACATGACCCTGCTTAGGCTACTCCGGTCTCCCAGCTATGTGAAACCCAACCTTGACTTTGGAATGCCAAGTGGGCAGGTGCCGGTTTGTGAAAAGTGCCACAGGTATGCCTTCATGTCCGCTGCAGATAAGACTAGACACCATGCTCTTGTCCATTCGAAAAAGTTCTCACATTGATGCTTGTTGAGCACTAGATTCTAGCAGACTGTAGACTGTATTCTTGTCATGCATACACATGTATATTATGGCAGCTACTTCAAACCATACCAGAAATTATGGTATTTTGGTCTGAATGAGTAAAGTTTTCAGTGGATTAACACTTTTTCATCACTGATAAGTATGTTTATTTGAAAGTCTTAATTTGTATGATTGTTACACATTCACTCCATGGATAGCTTTGTGGTCAATGCAAAGTTACATGTATAGAGCAGTGGTACAGAGGTTATAAAATCCTTAACACAACTGTTGATATGACCTACATTTACTTTCAAATTACATTATTTAACTGGGGAGCACACTGGCTCTTTTAATTCATGCAAATATTACCTCTAGCCACAACGGCAAAAACCGGCATTGAAAGTTTGAACAAAATTGTCTAAAATTCTATTTGTCTAACTGAACCCTTTGGGTGAAAAATGTGTTTTGAGAGTATCTCGGTTAAAAACTGAGCCGATATACTCCAGACAGCACTGCTTGTATGCAATCATTCCCTGACATTTTGTTCGTCAAATGTTGATGCAAGTCTACACCCCCGCACCCAGAGGTATTATTTGCATGAATCAAAAGGCCAGTGTACTCCAGTTTAAAAATTAATTTCGGAGCTAGCGAGGGACATGTTTAGATCAGGCCCATCGCTCGTATATGAGGGTGATGAAACTGAATACTAAATATGTTCCCATATTTTTCATTCATTTTCTATAGTTGGGTAGAATAGTCAGAGGTATATTTTGATACATGTAAGTCAGATCTATGTGGGCTTATTTAATTTTATTTTTTGTCATTTTGGGTTTATTTTGATAATATTGATGTCTACATGTACATCTGATAAATCCTTATTGCTTGTCTACATCAGATAAGTCCTGTTGCTTGTGGACTGAACATCACATATTGCAGCTTGTGGACTGAACATCACATATTGCAGTTGTACAATGCAAGTTGAAGTACATATAAGCTTACGGTATATCAATTTGTTCTGGAGCCAAATATTAATACAGTAATTTCCCTAATAATTTGCGATGCAGTGATGAAACACGCAACTCCAAAAACTGGCTACTTTAGAATTATTTGTCGAGCGAAGTCCAGAAAAACGCTTGTGTTCGAATTATATGTTATGCTGATTTTTACGAAGATCCAAAATGGCTGACCGCTTCACTGTGATCGTTGTGATATATTTATTACTGTGTATTATGTTTGATATCTCTATCATAGTTCGATTAAAATACTCTGGAACCAGGGCTCACGAAACACTGTTAACAACTCGCCAATGATGACTAAAAAAATGACAACTGGCGACTGAATTGTTCAGTTACTCGCCCATGTGTCGATAAAAAAATAGAGTAAATCGCCAAAGTGACGAGTGAATTTTTGGTACATCCAGTGTTTAATCGCCAAAGTAATTGTGTGTATGAGGCAGCAAAATCCGATCAGGCCGAAAATGTACAGGAAATAATGACAGAGAATAATGCTGATGATACACTGACATGGGGAAAGCCTAGTCTATTTCTGTGGATGTGGTTGATGTAATATCTGTGATCTGGCATTCAAATTGAACAAGGCATGCTAGATACATTATTGATATGCATTATTCACATTGAACAATTTACAAGAAGTAAGAATGTTGCCTTCATGATATTTCTCAAGGAAATTAGATATGTATGCGGATTGCCAGAGATATGAAACTTGTTATAATACATGACTCGTGCAAGTTCTTGGCATAATACTGTGATTGGGTTACTGTAATTCCCCTAATAATTCGATCACCGGAAGTGCAACAAAAATGGCTTATATCTGAAAATATTCTTGATGGCACCATGTACAAGGTGTGAAATTTTGTCATTATATGGCTTTTCTTCAATTTGAATGAAGAATGGGATTGTTACTTTTTCTCTGTGTTTGAATAACAGAGTTGAAAAGTGAACTTCCTGTGATTGAATTATTAGGGGAATTACCGTATACAATTTAGTGCTTCTAAAACGGTTTTTTAGTGTAAGAACCATTGTTATTTCTAAATGGTGTGCAACATTCAGTTTCATTTGAAGAATTACTCTTTTTGTTGTATTTTTTTTTTCAGTCAGTATTTTTAATCAAAATAGTCGGCCCAGTGCTATGAGTATTTTATTATATAATCTGGAAAAGCTATCCAGTTGTGATACTGTAATTCAAGGCACATTATTAAACATATCTCAAACAATGGTCGCTTGTGATGCTGAATTAGATTTTGTTGCATTATATATTATAATATCATATGTCACTATATGATATTGTCTAATAACAGTTTATTTCTTTTAGATATGAATTATTTGTGGAACAGAACACAAATTATTGTTGTAAAGGAAGTTCAACCTGCGACTAGCGATTTGTTGCATACATGTATAACGACAGACTTTGATCTTATTAATATTGCCCTTTGGATGAACTCGGCTTAACATGGATAATGTCAAGGATGGTAGTTTCCAGTATGTCATGATTTGTATATTTGTTGTCATCCATTCGAAACAATTATTTGAATTATTAAAATAATTGAGACCTGAAAATATTGTTATTGTTGATATTTTTTTCAAATGTTACTCTTACTTCTGATGGAATTGACTTTTTGATGATCTTCAAAAATGTAGTTTTCCTAGTTAATAAATCTAACCATGAACTGTGGCCAGGATAACCTTCGGCCTGAACAGACAGCATGTTGATTTATGCTCTCCCAGCTGATTGCATCGAGTAAACACTCTTTGGTCAGGCTCATTAAACTTAGTAGTTTGTTTATTATTATCTGTTTGCCAGAAAAGTGGGACAGGCGGATTTTATTTTTATTACTTCTATTTTATTTGGGAACAATTAGTCATTGTTAATTCAACTGGCAAAATACACAAATATATACTGTTCTCCAATCCATTTCCGAAGCATGTGGAACCTTCCCAATATTTATCAATGCTTATCAACGAACTATTAAGTTTAATGGGCCTAATGTACAAAATATCATCGATTACATATTACATGTATTGTACAGGAGCTTTACCATGTCGGGTAATAAACTCGTTTGGATGAACTGGGATGAGATTACTGGTTGGGCGACCTAACCTCCCCCTCCCCCCCCCACTCCTCCGTCAACCAACACTGACCCTGATGACCATAAAACCCCGCCCTCACCACATCGGACTTCCATAGACCACACATAACGGTTCCATATAAAATAATTACTCACCCGACTCGCTTGCCATGCTAGGGGGTAAATTCCTTCCTTGTAAACAAACAGTCGGTCACAAAAATCAAACGACTACTTATCAGGATTAGCAGGAATGTACAATGCGACGATAAACGATCATGTGGTAGGATACTGTGATAGATAAGACTTGTGCGACGAAAAACAATTAATTGAGCAGATTAGAAATAGTATGTCCTTTTATTGCAATATACCTGTGTGTCTCTCTCCACGTGTTCCTTTCATCGTGCGTACAATTTCTACATTTTGTTTTGTTTTGAAAGTTTCTTGGCGCCATTACGTGTCTGGCAGCAAAGTATTCTTGTGATGTTCGCGGCCACACTTCACACCTGGACACACAACGGTGGTCTCGATACCGTCTACAACTCAAATGTGTTTATTTAACCTTAGATCAACAGAAATTTCGATTCACGGTCTCCGTTACAGTCCGTATATTGCCGTTGTTTTTATTTATTGAATAGCAATTCAGAAAATGATAGAATTTTAGTTACGACAATTCTCAACACTGGGACGTTATCAAAATGGCTTCGGTATTATCGGATGGAGCCTACTATATGGTATTATATACGGTCCGGATTAGAGCTTATACGGTTGAAGAACTTTTGGATATTATATCCCACAGCTTGCTATCAGATGATAAAGTGTCACAAAGAATATATTAATTTACAGATATATAGATTTATAGCTCAGTTTTGTTCATAGGACGAAAATGCATATACATTAAGACATACATTAAAACAAATATAACATGAGTACATTAAGACAGAACAATTAAGACACTAAAACAATAGGACATTAACAGAAACATCATACAAGAAACATAAAAGCAATGTGAAAACATCACAGACAATATCAAACAAAGACAACAAAATACATTGAATACATCACTGATGATTTAGCGTTCTCGTGGGTGCCTTGGGTTATACTTGTGATGTCAGGTTAGGATATACATGGGCTAAGACTGCTGTGCAATAAAACATATATAAATATTACATGTATTTATTTAAATCTGTTGATATTTGTGTAATTATAAGCTGCTATTTCTATGTTAAAACAACACGTCTATGATTATCTATTGATACTATCTGTAGATATTCCATTATAATTGAACATTACATACAATTAATCCTTGTAAGAAATTTCTTATTTTAATTTACTACGGATTCGGAAGTTATTTTTGGAAAATTGGTTCCGGTAACTGTGTATGCTTAGTTCCAACCGACCTTCTGGGGCCTTATAATTCACGCGCCATTCTGAACGTATTTACTTCAAGAATTCAGATAAGACCGCTGTTACATGCAACACATAAAATATATCACATTTGGTTAAAGTTACGGTAGCATTAAACAAATTTGACCCAAATCTGCGCCCGTAAATATAGTTAAAAGTATTAATCACAATGAACACACATCAATAAAGATTCGGACATTTGAAAGCTAACACAATGCTGCTTTTAATTATTTGTCATATGTCAAAAAAAATAATTCTTGCTAAAACTTATATTTACAAATTGTTAATCGAGAAAGAAATAAATTTTAAAAATGAAAAAAATGATTTCTTTTTGGGATGGGGCGTTGAAGGAATTACGGAGCTTATGAATTACCATGGAAAGATTGATATTCAATAAATGATATCGCGGTGCTTGTGGAATTCGGGGCTGGCGTTTGTTTACTACACGTACAGATAGCCATCAATATAATAGACTAGATATAATACAAATTCAGATAACAATGAATAATGCGGTCGAGGATTGGCAAGGAGATAGCCTTCAGAACGAACCGAATAGCCATGCAGGGTTTGACGCGAGGGTGTCTACTTAAGTCGGGGGAAAAAACGTGCATTAATTACTTCTGTCGTCTAATTATGTAGCTGAACTTCAACACCTGGTTACACGTAAAATTAATTTACTGCCTATCCAAACGTCCGAGAATTCTGCT
Organism: Hanleya hanleyi; assembly: GCA_036873755.1. NCBI lineage: Eukaryota > Metazoa > Mollusca > Polyplacophora > Lepidopleurida > Hanleyidae > Hanleya > Hanleya hanleyi. The sequence continues at coordinate 10,810 of JAVTVY010041186.1, forward strand.
TTGAATTAACGGATTCTTTTCTCCGTGCCCACGGAGATTGTGTTATCAGGCTGGATAATGCGAACATCACGTGATTGTATTATTGCGCCATCGTTTTCCAGCGAACGATCGAACGATGGCAAACAAAGAAGGAAAAAAACGCAATGGTTTTCTGTAAAACGAACGACTTCGTCCACTGGCGAACGAACCAATGCGTTGAATGGTTTTCTCAATGGTTTTCCACGAAAATCAAAACGATGGGTGTAGAACGACTTGGTTTTTTTTCGGTAATTTAAACGAACGAGGCAAAAACCATAATTGGGAACGCTCCCTAACGTTGCAGATACATGTATGTACAATATCCAAAATGCCGTCTTCAATGCACCTCAGCAGAAAAGTATGGTCTCCAAAATACCATCTCCAATCTACCACAGTGCACCGCTTTATAAAAATTATGCATTGAAATGCCGTCTCCAATCCACCGCTAAGGGAAAGAATACTCTTACAATCTACCGCTGAAGAACAGAATAGTATCCAAAGTAACCTCCCCAATCTACCGCTGTGGGCAAGTATACTGTGCAAACCTCCGCCTCCAATCCACCACTGCATGAAATTATGGCACTTTCCGCCCCCAGGCTGCGGTACACCCCAAATCGCACAGGCCAGACAGGGTTAAAGGGTCTTCTCCAATCTGCCGCTCAGGAAAGTATACTATTCAAACTTCCGTCTCCAATCCACCAGTAGAAAGGAATGGTCTTAAAAGTGCCGTCTCCAATCTACCGTTGAGGACATGTTTACTGTTAAAACCGTCTCCAATGTACCGCGTTATACAAATTATGTATTCAAACCGCCGCCTCTGATCTACTGATGAGGGAAATTATACTATTCAGACCTCCGTCTACGAATGCACCACTGTAGTTAAAGTGCTGTCTCCAATCTGCCGCTGAGAAAAGGTATACTGTTCAAACGTCCCTTTCCAATATACCGCTGTAGAAAAGAATGGTCTTTAACCCTACCTCCCCCTCCTCTCCCTACCAAACTTTCTGCACTATCTCCGGAACGACAAAAAACGGAGAGCTGAAACTCCGTGACTTTATAGTTTATCATATTGGGGTGATTTTGATCCTATTTGCATGACCCCAGAGCAGAGGATCATGGGGAAATTCAAGATGGCCACCACGTGCGGTACCAGAAAAGTGAGTTTTTCGTCATATTTCTTCAAAGTTTTACTTTTCCGCGATGAAAATGTGGACAAAACTATTTTATTTCACTAATTTATCATGCAGTTTTTGCGGAGAAACTGCATAAATAAAAAATTCGGAAAATCTGAAAATCCGGAAAATTCGAAAAATCTTAAAATCTGTGACGTCATCGAAGCGGCTATCATGGATTTTTTACATTTTCTGATAGTGCTTGACCCAAGGGTATGGTGTGGTAAGTTTCAGTCCCCTAGCTCAAGGGATAAGAAAATAATTTTGGGCCAGGATACGTCCCCAAAAGCCCAGGCCAGATAGGGTTAAAGAGCCGTTTCCAAACCATTGCTACGCCTGTAGAAAGGAATGGTCTTTAAAGTACCGACTCCAATCTATAGCTGAGGAAAAGTATACAGTTCATACCTCCGTCTCCATTCCACCACTGCATAATAATGATCGCCTTCAAATCACCATTTCCAATCCACCGCTGTAGAAAGAAATGTTCTTTAAAGTACCGTCCACAATCTACCGCTGAAAAAAAGTATGTACTGTTCAAACCTCAGTCTCCCAAAGACTTGATTCAGAATTCCGGCAACACCGTCACTTCTCGTGATTACTTACATTGGAAATCCATCATATTCAGGTTGTGTCTTACGACGTATAGGTAAACGAGATGGTTACAATTTGAGTGTCGGTTTATTGTCTATGAATACGAATTGTTTCTGTCAAACTGTCCCGTAGTTCATCTGCCGTTTGACCAGGTGAACTCAATTGAATGAAACAGATAAGAAGGAACTGCAGTGGTTATCAATTTATATCTCTATTTACAAACGGAGAGAGCTTCGTCTACTCTTTAGAAGCATGCAGTGATAGAAGGAAAATGGGTAGATAACAAAATTTACAACGATACCAACAGTTTCGCTCTTCAAACAGTCATCAGAGGTCAAATAGTAACGGTATATATATGTTTTCTTTAAAGTTCTTTCGGCACACAATCCCAATGTGTGACAATAACTTGCCGCCCATAATCTAAATACAGATTAGACAATGGCGGTCATCTTGGTGGACATTGTTGGATCTTTTCGGGTCCAATAATAAGAGCGAGATGTTATAAGCTTAGCTCGATTTTTGTCTATTCCATTGACTTCTGACACCGTCTGAAATATATAGTATAAATATAGTTTAAAATTTCGAATATGATAACAGCCACGGTTATACAAAGAAACATTACAAAAGTCCAGAGAAAACAGATATTACCGCGACATAATATATCGCTTTGATTCAGTTGTAACTTGGCATGGTCATACAGGAGACCATCCATAGCCTGCACGATTACAATCAGTACATTGTCTATGGCAAGGCATCCTGCTACAAGGGTAAGGATTTGTGTACCAAACTCATCTGAAAGCCTCAATATTGGGAATAAATATCCCCCAGCCTGAGCTATACTGCACAGGATAGTAAAGACGTACACTGTTACGTCTGTTAGATTGGTAATCCCAAGAATCACTGCAAACAGGAAATAGTGTAAAATCCTCGTGCCGCCGAACGGAAACAGTCGTATATAGCACCAAAGCAAACCCTAAATATAACTAATGTGGTAGCCATTACATATACTAAGGTAAGTGGCATCAGCCTACAATTAATCACTTCCGGGTCAGTAGCCACGACCTACATTGTTTAGAAATTTGAGAGCAGATCTTTATGGATTTTATGAGCTGCGATTTTTCAGCATTTCTGATACATCTGATATTTCAACTTGCAGATGAGGCTTCAAACTGTACTTCCTGGTGTTGATTTGGGCCATTTTGGGAAAAGCATGGTGGATGGAGACATGATCAGTGAAGGGTGAGAAGGCTCCCTGTTTACAAATTGAATGACATTCTGTAGCACCAATCAGCTGTCAGTGGCGGCAATTTGAAATTTCCATGGTCAACATCTGTCAAGACTTCCACTGGTAATGTCCCACAAGGTAAATATTGACATGCCAGGTGGATTTATGCATTGTGAATTTTCTGGATTTTTGCCGATTTTTAACGCTAATACATAACAAGTAACGGAATTAATAGTAGACTGGTGCCTGTCACCTCACATTTTCACATTTGACCAGAGAACTTTAAATCGTCACTGCGGCTACAGTTTTGACTTGATCACCCCAATTTTTCTCAGGCTGACTCATGAATAACGTACAAATATGAGGGTTGTTTCAAATTGATGTTATTAAATTATTAATAAAATAAAATAAAAATTTTAATTAATTTTAATCAATTTTTTTTCTTGCTAACTGTGGTTGAAATAAACATCATACTGATAATGCTGGGTAACATCTCTTGTATTGTTATGCCATTTCTGCGACAAAATTGAGACCTTTTGGAGCAAATATAGGCAAAAAATGAGTGATTTGTCAGTTCTAGGGCCAAATATTCAATGCCAAATATGACGAGGTTCACTTAACACAGCTGGTAATTATGAGCATATTAACTTTCAAGATACAATAAAATGTAAATGGAAGAAAGGAAATTCACATAGATACAATTACATGTTTTTTTTCAAAATCTAGGCCTCAGTTCAGATGTTCAATGCTTCAATCATTTATGCATAAATTCACTTTATATCAGTCTAAAACCACATGAAATTAATAATAATCATATCACCTGTAAAAACTCAGATGTTTGTTCCACACATAAAGAATTTCCAAAATGCGTTTTGCATTTGTAACTTTAATGAGACAAATAAAATCTGATTAACTGAGTGAACAATTAATCTGACTGTTGGTGGTTTCACATTTGTGTGTGTCTATTGTCAGTCACATTTACATCATAGCAAATACTTTATCTTCATTCCATTTCCACTATCTCCAGGATTATAATTTTGTAATTTTCTTTCATATTCATATCAGAGATCCTGTGGGTAGCAAGGAACATGGATTACAGGCACCGAATATTAGCAAGCCCCCTACCCCCACCCACCCCACACACACACATGAAATAGGTTCGCTGAGAATTTCGCACAGTGTGACTCAGAGGTATGGCCTCCAACTCTGTTGGAAGATAGGTCTTGCTCTCTGTTAAGTTGCCACTTTAATGTTTCACCAAACAGGTAACAGTTTAAATGAGGCAACTTTCAGCTGTCCTCATCTTTCATGGTTGTTAATGTAGCAGATATCAGCAAATGACCATCAGATATGGTGTCATTAAATTTTATTCCTTTTTTTCTTCTATGTTGTGTTTTGACAAGTGTTGCCTGTTTGCAGACATTGCATTCATGGACTTGAAATCTGACACAGAATATATTCCTCAATGTTATTTAAGAGTTTTCTCAGTAATAATAACTGTTTACAAGTAATATGTGCATCTTTCTAATTACTGCCAGCAAGATCTTGATGAGATGTAGATCCATCCAATTGAACTGACATATTCTCTATATGGGAGTTGTGTATACCATAAACACCTCTGTGTTATATTTTGGTATGTGTTGTGTACACATTTGTGTATATTGCTGTCACTTATTACAGGATTAAACATGTCTTTGATCTTTGTATCAACATCAAATTTTAATCCCATTTGATAGATTACTGGGATGACCCACTGATTACATGGAGAAATTAACCATTGCCATGAAGGAAATTTTTACCAAATGTAGCCTAAATGAGCAGCTTGAAAACAAATTATGTTTTGACACATTTTGAATTTCAGTTTTCTTTATTTTTAAACTTTAATTTGAATAATTTCATAAAAAATGAATTAAAATAATAAAAAAATAATTAAAAATAGTGTTTAACATATCTAGTTAATGCTTTATACTTCTTTTTATAGGCAGAAGGATTGTCGACTTGGTGCATTTTACCAGATGGAAAAATATGTACAGGTTAGTGAGATATTGTACTTTTTACTTGTACCTCAGTCTTAAGGCATATGGGGCAAATCTAGAGGAAATATAAAGGGGGTACCCTTGGTATATAGGCTGTACAATCTATATCGGTGCATAGTTTTATCTGTGCCTTCTCAAGATAGTTTGGGGATGGGTATGGTTTGTTCAGATGAGAGCATTCCTTATGTTAACAATGGTTCCATTCCTGACAGGCATCAGCCTACAATTAATCACTTCCGGGTCAGTAGCCACGACCTACATTGTTTAGAAATTTGAGAGCAGATCTTTATGGATTTTATGAGCTGCGATTTTTCAGCATTTCTGATACATCTGATATTTCAACTTGCAGATGAGTCTTCAAACTGTACTTCCTGGTGTTGATTTGGGCCATTTTGGGAAAAGCATGGTGGATGGAGACATGATCAGTGAAGGGTGAGAAGGCTCCCTGTTTACAAATTGAATGACATTCTGTAGCACCAATCAGCTGTCAGTGGCGGTAATTTGAAATTTCCATGGTCAACATCTGTCAAGACTTCCACTGGTAATGTCCCACAAGGTAAATATTGACATGCCAGGTGGATTTATGCATTGTGAATTTTCTGGATTTTTGCCGATTTTTAACGCTAATACATAACAAGTAACGGAATTAATAGTAGACTGGTGCCAAGTGGTCGGTCCAAGTTTACAGACTTAGCCAATATTGTCACGTTATTCATAGTTGTGATTAAACAGGCGTTCAACACCACAGTAGGCCAAAACAACGCGTGGAAGTAGAATGCTTGAGGCATTTCAGTCTTAGACGGTGTATCGTTGTGAGCCCCATTGTTCTCGGTCTTTCCCGTAGTTACGAGATCATTGCTACGAGATGATTCTGCCAGTGGGGTCTCCTCTTCTGTTTCTTCGCTCGCATAGGGTCGGTGAAAAATGAAACACACGAGATGCAGAATGTACGCGATAACCGCAATCGTGAAGAAAAACAAATGGAGATTTTGGTCTTCTTGGAAAAATACCTGGTACATGAAGGCAAAAAACATCTTTCCGGAACTCATTGCTGCTAGATACATTCCAGTAACTTTCCCGACGTTCTTCGTGTCGAAATTACCAGTCCCAATCGACAAAACTACATAAAATGCCATTTCACTTCCTACAGCTGAGAGAAAAGAAAAAAATGTATTAAATGGGAACTGAAATAAATGAGATAAAGATTTTTTTCAAAAAATTGGATAAACGAAATTTCACATATAATACCAACCATCTTTAAGTAAATTAGTAAAATTTGACTCGAATTCATACTGCACACGACGTCGGTCTGCCGTAACTACTTATTGGGACAATTGTGTCATTAGCAGTTGTCCACCAGAAATAATACAAATGTGATATTAGTTCACCACTCTACATGTAGATTCAACCACTAATGACACAATTGCGACTATTGTGTCATCAGTAGCTGCTATTGCATTATCTTAGTGTTCTATTTGCGACACTAACGATTAATATTTTAAATATTAACCACGGCAACGTAGTCAAAAGACCGGTAAGTTTCTGATGCCATCACAGTTATCATAGGTATGGGACAGTACACACATGATATCTCCGTAGGCTTACAATAATTTGAGAAACCGGGAAATTGGCGAAACGAGAATTGATAATGACGGTTCGACCCCTATGAATGATACCTCTCCTCCCACGGGCATGATTGTCCGGCGTTAAGGAACGATGGTCGACCGTCAGGAATGATAGTCCCTGTAGGCATGATTGTCCGGCATATAGGAATGATGGCCGACCCCCAGGAATGATAGTCTCTGCAGGCATGATTATCCGGCATGTAAGAACGATGGCCGACCCTCAGGAATGATAGTCCCTGTAGGCATGATTGTCCGGTATATAGGAATAAAGACCGACCCCCAGGAATGATAGTCCCTGTAAACATGATTGTCCGGTATATAGGAATGATGTCCGACCCCCAGGAATGCTAGTCCCTGTAGACATGATTGTACGCGATATAGGTATGATGGCCGACCCCCAGGAATGATAGTCCCTGTAGACAGGATTGTCCGGTATATAGGAATGATGTCCGACCCCCAGGAATGGTAGTCCCTGTAGACAGGATTATCCGGTATATAGGTATGATGGCCGACCCTCAGGAATGATAGTCCCTGTAGACATGATTGTCCGGTATATATGTATGATGGCCGACCCTCAGGAATGATAGTCCCTGTAGACATGATTGTCCAGTATATAGGAATGATGGCCGACCCTCAGGAATGATAGTCCCTGTAGATATGATTGCCCGGTATATAGGAATGATGGCCGACCCTCAGGAATGATGTCCCTGTATACATGATTGTTCGGTATATAGGAATGATGGCCGACCCCCAGGAATGATAGTCCCTGCAGGCATGATTGTCCGGTATATAGGAATGATGTCCTACCCCCAGGAATGATAGTCCCTGTAGACATGATTGTACGCTATATATGTATGATGGCCAACCCCCAGGAATGATAGTCCCTGTAGACAGGATTGTCCGGTATATAGGAATGATGTCCGAACCCCAGGAACGATAGTCCCTGTAGACAGAATTGTCCGGTATATAGGAATGATGTCCGACCCCCAGGAACGATAGTCCCTGTAGACATGATTGTACGGTATATAGGAATGATGTCCGACCCCCAGGAATGATAGTCCCTGTAGACATGATTGTACGCTATATATGTATGATGGCCGACCCCCAGGAATGATAGTCCCTGTAGACATGATTGTCCGGTATATAGGAATGATGGCCGACCCCCAGGAATGATAGTCCCTGTAGGCATGATTGTCCGGTATATAGGAATGATGTCCGACCCCCAGGAATGATAGTCCCTGTAGACAGGATTGTCCGGTATATAGGAACGATGGCCGACCCCCAGGAATGATAGTCCCTGTAGGCATGATTTTGTCCGGTATATATGTATGATGGCCGACCCCCAGGAATGATAGTCCCTGTAGGCATGATTGTACGGTATATAGGAATGATGGCCGACCCCCAGGAATGATAGTCCCTGTAGACATGATTGTACGGTATATAGGAATGATGGCCGACCCTCAGGAATGATAGTCCCTGTAGGCATGATTGTACGGTATATAGGAATGATGGCCGACCCTCAGGAATGATAGTCCCTGTAGGCATGATTGTACGGTATATATGTATGATGTCCGACCCCCAGGAACGATAGTCCCTGTAGACATGATTGTACGGTATATAGGAATGATGGCCGACCCCCAGGAATGATAGTCCCTG
>JAVTVY010041187.1:0-18277 GCA_036873755.1 Hanleya hanleyi
GGGTGCCCCCTCCCCCTCCTCAGACCTGAACAGGCCCCAAATCGCCCTAGCCAGATTCTTGTTTTAAGAGCAATTATATATATATATTCTTGGGTGTAAAACAACAGATTACTGTAACTTTTCTATACGGTACATCGGCCATATGCGGCCCTAGATTACCGAAAATGCACCACACACATTTACTTAAGGATTGACTTTCGCACTTTACAGGATCATCGGGGTATAAATTATCAAATGTTGTTCAGACAGTGTAAACTTGCGATCTCGTGAGCACAGTTTACACGTAGGTTTTAACCACAAAATTTGACAGTTTATACCCTGATGAACCTCAAAAATGCGATAGACAATCCTTGAAACTCCACAGTCTCATTTATCAATTGCTCTATGCAATTGTTGTGTTGGAAGAAAGAGGTTTACAGACATTTTTAGAGAATAATTTGACCCAGTTACCGGAAAACAGCTGACATGCAATTGACCTATTCACTGATTTCTGAATATTATCATTGCGCTTGTTCACAATTCGCCTCTCTATCATGTTTGGTATAACGTGACATAAAGGCTGAGTTCCGGTATAGCTTAGCCACATCATGGCGTTAATATATTCATCTAAAATGCTGGTGAGGAGACCGGGAAGTTTTGGACACAGATGTTTTATGACGGGTTGTGAAAATCGTGTTAGTTTGGGCAAGAAAAAAGGGTGAAGCGAAGCTATTACCGTGTTCCGCGTAACGCAAACGTATGTCGAGTGTGGTCACAGGCTATGCCGTCGCACCGACAGCAAAAAAAAAATGCAATGGGTAGAGTTTGTGGGAATCATTGGGGAAAATGGTTCACCGTTATTCCGAACAGCATTGACAGGAAAAACACATTGATCCAAATATAGAATACATAAACTTTCAACCCTCCATCCCTGGCTTTCTACATCAGTCGCTTGTATATAAAAAAAACACTTCTCGATTTTTTGTCGGTGCATTCTGACATCCTGTTAGAGTTTACGCAACTCAGTAATTGAGATGGCATACGGTCATCCCGACCCTGCAACTTCGAATCTTGGTTCTTATATCTCTGATTTGTATTTCCCCCAACACAGAGGCAATGATGCTGAAGGGTGGTTATTTTTAACACTGACAGATTCTCTGAATTTCACGTGTAACAGGGGTTATGACTCACCTCGGCAACTGAGTGGGCATGTGATCATCTCGACCCTGTAACTTTGAGTTCTATCAACAAATAACATATTAGACTTTTAACGTTGCATTGTGATGTTAAGGGTCGACATGACGGCCCGTAACCTGGCAATGAACATAATATCGACATGGTTATACTGTATACTCCAATTGTTTATATGTATTCCTGATGATGGCATAAGCACTGCCGAAATATAGAATATTTTATCACAATGACTTCCATTTTCGGAGTTACTTTCATCCTAGTTTATGTGAAATTGATCTGTGGGAATAATGGATTTGACAATTCATATCTGCCGAAATGTTCCAAAGGTGTTTTGAAGATCGAAGTGTGATAAATAAGATTTAGTTGTGATTTCCAAACTTCACTTTAGACGATACAGCTTTCCACGAACTCAAGTTTCAAGATATGGCCTTCTAAAAAAGCACAACAGTACAACCTTCAATAATATGTCCGGCGTCCACAATCATTTGTTTTTATTCGCACTAAAGTCGATCATATAAGAAAATATGAACCAGTTTCTTTAAAAGCAGTATAGATTACCTTTGGCATTCAAATAATTTTGATGCGATTTTTCTTGTGTAGAAATTATCTGAGTATGGCTTTGATCGTGGTGGTCATTTGAGTGCTATGAAAATCTTGCATTATATTGTCTCTATCAAAATGCCCCCGATTTAATACCCATGTCGGGTTATTTTCTAGAATAACCAGGCCTGCCCAGTTTCCTGCTATATCTCCGAAAGAATTGAAAGATGAAACCTGACTTACAGCTTGCGCTATTCCGTTCACTTTGATCCTGCATGTACTCGCATGAACACGCGAGCAAGAAATTTTGGGTAAATTTAAAACAGTATAATTATATAAACCGCAAAGTTTGCTCTTTTCATGATGGGGAATGGAATGGAAGTGAGGTGGGTTGACCATGGACCGTATGGTTTAACATAGGGCAGAAGGTAAACGACTGTGTTGTCACCTGAATAGCAATCAGTAGTAGATAAAGCGCAGTTAGGGTTGAAATGGGTGCATGTGTGTTGGATTTGACCTTGGGTGCACAGTGGGTATATCTGGGCCATATATCCATTGTGTACAGACGCATTCGAGGAGTATTAGGAAAAGCGCAGATACAGTCGGATTGGGTGTGTACGTGGGACTACATACCCTCCTAGAACACTAGCCCATATTGTCGAATAGTGGCTTGTGGGGTTCGTCAGCCTTTTACATGATTAGTTGCGTCGGAGATCCAGTGTTAAATCTACATAAAACTATTTTAGATGGGGCCTCAGGGGCGATCGCTCGAAAGAGTACTCGTTCAATTCATCCACCTTAAATTTAGTGATCTTATCAAAATGCTCCTCTTTTAATAAATCATAACCCATTAAACTGATACATGTTGGCCAGACATATGTATACTGACCAACTTCCTCATCAGTGTGTAATCTTCTGTTAACAATACGCAAGTTTGTTGATTTACATAAATCTAATAAATTCCTTCAAAAATTAACATCTTACCATCTCGCCATGCTCGCGGCAAATACTTATCTGCTACATACAATTTTCTGTTTTCAAACGGTGAAGCTTCGTCACTGATAACAAAATCTGGATGAGTACTGGTTCTGGAATTTAGATCACAAGTTACTGATACCATACCATGCTGTGCATAATAATTTATATCATCTTGCAAAGAATAAAAAGATATGTATATATATAAATATTAATTATAAAACAAAGCCAAAGGCTAAACTGTGCTAAGTTGTAACATATTGTGGTCACGTGCTATGTTACCAGACCATGTTTGACCTGGTAACCGCGACTACCTTGCGCAAATATAAATATCATGTGTCGTGACGAAATAGATTTATCTTATTTAAACCATTTCATAAAATCAATTTTTAATCAAATGTATTTCACCCGCGAACTGTGATCTATAATTATGCCACCACTATTACGCTTTGCCTTTCTGTGTCTATATTTTCTATAAAAATTAAAATGTCAGTATCCATCGAAATTAATGTCAGTTTTCTTAAGTCTCCTTAAGAATAATAATGTCATATTGCTGTATACCGCACTGCGGTGGTCAAATGGTTAGAGCGTCGGTCTTGTAAGCGGTAGGTACTGGGTTCAATCCCAGGCCGGGTCATACAAAAGACTTGAAAAATGGAACTTGTTGCTTTCTCGCTTACACTCAAACATTAAGAGGATAGAACAAGGACTGGTTCGCTCGGTGTCAGTATAATGTGACTGAGTGGGTGTCATGTCTGTCTACGGCATGATATTTCAGTGGGACAGCACTATAGAATGGCAGCATTAGATCTGCTCTGTTACAAGTAGGTACCCCCGCCCCTTCCCCTCCGTTCCCTTCCCCGTCGTGATATAGCAGAAAAAATGTTGAAAAGCGACGTTAAACCCCATTCACTCACTCACTCACTCACTCACTCACTCACGCATTCACTCCTGTATATACTCACAAAATTCTTTGTCCGTTTTCACTTCATCGCTTAAACGTTCAACATTCCAAGTTTTCAAGTCATTCTCGCTGCTGTGGAACAATGATTTATTCCAAACGAGAAGTCAAATGATTTCACTCCGCACTCGGATATAACTCAGGGAACACTGTGGTTGCAATCAACACCCATATCTCATCGGACATTTCTCACGAATGAGAGTGCCATGATTTTTTTTTATTTTGTGCTGGTCAAGGGGCTGTAAATCATTAAAAAGCTGCCCATGTATTTCCATACGTTCCTGTAGTATCATAATTGTAGAACATTAAATCGGTGACCTTTATTCGTAAATTTGAATCACAATGTGACCTACATACCCACGCAGCGGGCCATTCAACGCTAGTACCGTTAAAGCCAATAAATTTGTTTGACTGTTTTTCTATATGTCTGTCCGTCTGTCTGTGTTTTTTCTTATAAGTTAATAACCACAGCATGTAGAGATACAATATAAACGCCTTTAGAAGGGTATTGACACAGAGAGTGACATAGATCAATTTTGGACCGGGTCCCGGGAGTGAGGGATTGACACGTCCAAATCGTGTTTTCCTATATTATAAGGACATATTCGACTTGTATCATACATCAAATAGAATCAGTGAATAACCTGGTGGTGTACATGTATTCAGTATTTAGTATACCAGGTTAACCAAATACCGGCGTCAAATCGTCCGTTGATAGCCGTCGTCCAAATAGTGTTGTCCCATAACTCGGTAACCTTGTAATATAGAAATGAAATTATACATCATTGTAACTGAGTTCCTATGAAGAGCAACATAGAACTATTGTGGGCAGGGTTCCAGCGGGTGAAGCTGTTCACACCCACATTTTGTTTTCCTGTGTTATAAGTATAAATACGATATAAAAGTACATTGTAGTATGGAGCCTGGAGAGGGGCACTTGTACATGTATGCTGAATCTGTACGTTGTAATACCGGCATCAGATTCCACATTCAGTAGATAGCCGTTTTCACGTTGTGTTTCCAGGACATGGTTGATCTCTCTTAAATTACCGTAAACTATTTACAAGCTATTTTATTATGGAACTTATACCTGACACTTTTAAATTACCGTAAAATACGTCAAATATGTTGTAATTTTGGAAAAATATTGCGGGTACAAAATGACAGTACCAAGTAATTCATAATATGAAAGTCCAATTTATACCTTTCAGACTGTGGATAATAAGCTTCGTCATTTCGCTGGTATATAAGCCACGCAGAATATGTATACGGTCTCTATGTATACCGAGGGTAGGAGTCTCTAATACCTTAAACTGCCAAATTATTTTCAAGTGTATCCACAGTGTATATCCACCTTTCTTCTATATATGGTACTCTTCAAAACAGTATCTAATAATACTAATAGTGTCATTGCACGGTCTGGGTTTTGAACAAGAAATTATCACAACCGATACATTATTTGTGTGTTGGACATAAGCGCCAAATGTTATTTGGAGCTGCGAATGTATTTCCACACGTCACGCCTTAAATTATTGAACTTTTCATTCTTTAATATTTTCCATGTTTTATCAGAATTAAGAAACAGCCAAAAACCGGTAGAGCTGATGTGAACGCTATTTCTCAACTTCATTTCATTGTCAGCTTCATGCCCGCATAGCGGGTCATTTCGTATCTAGTATACATAAATTCTTTCTGGAATATTTGACATAGACAAATTACACGAAATCCGGAATAATGCTTGAAGAAAGCAATATTGTGGTATCATTTTGTCCGGTATGCAAATACGTGATACAATTGGCATTCTGAGTTGACTTGACTTATTCGTGTAATATTACATTGTTCAGGTTTTATTTATTACTGACAAGCTGTCCGTCTGGACTCACTGTTGTACTCAGAGTAAAACTTCTTCTTTGTATGTGACACTCATTATAAGATAGAACGCCTGGATTATAAACTGATTGTTTCCCCGATAGAGATGACTGAACAAGTCCAGCCAGATGAGTCGTTGCCCTGAAGTAATGGAGTTTTCTGAAGATGTGCTGGCCCAATTTACAACATAGTAAACAACGAAAATGTAACTGCGTTGTTTAACCTTTATATGGAGTGGAAGGTTAAATTCACTGAGTGGCTTGTTTTCTTCGAATGTTGTCATGTAATGTTATACCCCATGACCGATGACTTATTGACCGAAATTCAACTGAATTCTGTCTGGTAATTTGAGTCGCGTAGAAACGTATCATTCCAGCAGGTTCTTCGAACTCAGATAGCGATACTAATCAGTTATTTCCCAGAAACCTAGCATTATATCCGCATCTCTGTCTGAAAAACTTCTAAGAAATGAAGTGTATGTATATATGTAGGTTAGCAGATGTGTATGAAAGGTGAATCGATGCAATATTCTGTATTTCTATTTATTTTTATATTCAGTCAAAATGACTACAAAATTCGAAATTTTTTAGCTTAAATTATCCGAGGAATGATAAGCATCGAATATAATTCCGCAAAGATTGAATACACATTTTCTAAAGATTGAATACAAAATGTTTGAATGTCGGATTACATATTCAATAATCATTGGTCCTCTTATAAACCAACAAAACCCGTGTTTTTAGAAGTTTGGGTCTCGATGGAAACCTGGGTATATCACACCGTGCAGTATCACGTCGAATATGTGGATATCCTGTAACCTCAACTTTTGCTCCTGTATCTTAATGTTCAGTGTACTTAGCTGGCACCGAGGTTTGGCTGTAGTTCAAGATTATATATCAGCTGAAGTAGTAGTTCTCGAGTCACCCGACACAAAAATGGCAAGAAGTAACATTAGTAGCCTGTACAGAGAACTGGGTCACCCAGCTTGCGTGGATTTATGGGGACGAAATTCGTATGGGCCTAACGATACTTACATGTATTATAACCTGCTAATATAGATCTAACCGTCTCACCCCAGTACAAAATCAGTCGAGTTTGGATTATGATTACGAAGCAGACTGGAACATTAGTCAAATTATTCAATATATACAGCGAATTATTGAACATAAATTGGAATTAAAGAATAAAGCAACGGATCGCCTGCTATAGAAGTGTCGTCTGGGTGGATTATGTTTACGAGTGCTCATTCACCCCCATGGCTCATTCACCCCCATGGGTTCATTCACCCCCATGGGTTAGTTTATAGGGATAGGAAGATCGCGTGCCCTTTCTATACTACTCACCGCGCATGCGCAGTCGACCTATTCTGCTGTAGGGTGCAAGCCTGACCCATGGAATCGCAGGTAGCGAAAACACCAGGCCTCTCGCCCCACCCTATCCCGCGCCACACCTATAGGGATAGGGAGATCGCGTGCCCTTTCTAAACTACTCATCGCGCACCACTCATCGCGCATGCGCAGTCGACCCATTCTACTGAAGGGTGTTAGCCTGGCCCATGGAATCTCAGGTAATGAAAACCCCAGGTCTCTCGCCCCAACCTATCCAGCGCCACACCTGTGTATGGTCTTCTATTTGTGCCAATTTGATCTCGCGCGTCGACTTGCAAAAGTCGACGCACGACGCGCGACGCGAAAAGTCGACGTCGTGTTTTGAACCGCGGCGTCGTCCTTTCCGTCGCGCGTCGCGTGTCGACTTTTACAATGTTAAAGAGATAGGCCAAAACTCGACGTCGCGTTTCAAAAGTCGACGTCTTCTTTGGCCCATCTCTTAGCACTGTAAAAGTCGACGCGCGACGCGCGACGGAGAGGGCGACGTCGCCTTTCAAAACGCGACGTCGACTTTTCGCCTCGCGCGTCTTGGGTCGCCTTTTTGAAGAATCAAAACTCGACGCGCGTCGCGCGACGGAAAAAGTCGACGTCGCGTTTTATAAGGCGACGTCGCCCTCTCCGTCACGCGTCGCGCGTCGCCTTTTGCAATGTTAAACAGATAGGCCAAAACTCGACGTCGTGTTTCAAAAGTCGACGTCGACTTTTGCCCTATCTCCTAACATTGTAAAAGTCGACGCGCGACGGATAGGGCGACATTCGCGACGTCGACATTCGCGTCGCGCGTCGCCTTTTGGTTTACAAAAGTGCGCATGTCTGGGGAGCATGTATTACTATAATGTTCACAGCTGTGATTTTCGATTCTTGTAGCTCCTGGCCGGTGTTGGTAATTTGGTGAGAATTTACTGCAAGATAGCAAGAATGACAAGATATTTTGCATGGATGGAGACTATGTACAGCATAATATATTTGTTTCGCTGTCTGAAAATTTTTTTTGCTGATTAATTTTCGAACACTGGTACCTGTATTCTACAAAATGCACACCCCTCAATCGAGAGTACAATTCGCATCTGTTAGCTTGTCAATGTGTTACTCTTTCGCCGTAGGGGCCTACTAATACGTAAATTAGATTCAAGTTTCCAATAATGAACAAAAGCGTATGTACATGTAAGTAATTATTTTGCAGGATTAACAGTCACGACTGGAACACAGAGGGAAAATAATTAATCGCTTGTGTAGCTCAATGGAACTGTGAGATCTTACATTCTGGTGACATCCTGATGAATGTCTCCTGATAAACGCGCCACGTTGCATTTTATCTCGAATCATACAACCTTTTTTAAAAGTAAGGCTTTGTTTTTTGCCATTTTAGACTAGCGACTATATACTGTCAAAGTAAAGGTGAGGTATGGGGTCATTTTACTTTCGTTTTCGGCCGGAAAACAGTAAGATACCACATTTCCTTTGAGCAACACAAGCTATTAATTAGTTTTTCTCTGTTTTCCAGCCGTTGCTGTTACTCCTGCAAAACTGTTACTTACATAAGCTTTTGGTTCATTATTTGAAACTTGAATTTATTTTACGTATTAGTCCGGCGAAATATGAACACATTGACAGGCTAATAGATGCGTATTGTCCTCGCGATGGAGGGGTGTGCATTTTGTGGAACACAGCTACCAGTGTTCGAAGATTAATCAGCAATATAACATACCTGACAGCGAAACAAATAAATTATGTGATACATAGTCTCCATGTATGTTAAATATCTTGCCATTCTTGCTTTGTTGCAGTAAATTCTCAGCAAATTACCAACACCGGTCAGAAGCTACAAGGAACGGAAATCGCAGATGGGAACATTTTTTTTTTTTTTTTTTGTCGTTCGAAATTAACACCCCAAATCACAATACAACGAAATAATACGAGATAGAACAAGACTATATGATACGATACAATACAATAAAATGCAAAATAATACCATACATTACAATACAATATATTACAATTCAACATATTACAACTCAATACATTACTAAACAATACAATTCTAAACAATACCATACCATAGAGTACGGTGAAATATACCATAATACAACACATCACAGTACAAACCCACATACACCTTTACATGAAAGAAGAAAGTTAACAAAGATTGTGAAGTTTTATATAATACGTTTGTACAACGTATAGTGGCAAACTTCAATTGAAAATTTGATTGATAATTTATTGTGTCTCGTGAACAATATGGAATACATGCTCCCCAGACATGCGCACTTTTGTAAACCAAAGGCGACGCGCGACTGAAAAAGTCGACGTCGCGTTTTGAAAGGCGACGTCGCCCTCTCCGTCGCGCGTCGCGCGTCGACTTTCACAATGTTAGCAGATAGGACAAAAGTCGACGTCGACTTTTGAAACACGACGTCGAGTTTTGGCCTATCTCTTTAACATTATAAAACACGACGCACGACGCGCGACGGAGAGGGCGACTTTTCCCGTTGCGCGTCGAGTTTTGATTCTTCAAAAAGGCGACGCACGACGCGCGACGCGAAAAGTCGACGTCGCGTTTTGAAAGGCGACGTCGCCCTCTCCGTCGCGCGTCGACTTTTACAATGCTAAGAGATAGGCCAAAAGGCGACGTCGACTTTTGAAACGCGACGTCGAGTTTTGGCCTATCTCTTTAACATGTAAAAGTCGACGCGCGACGCGCGACGAAAAGGGCGACGTCGCGTTTCAAAACACGACGTCGACTTTTCGCGTCGCGCGTCGTGCGTAGACTTTTGCAAGTCGACGCGCGAGATCAAATTGGCACAAATAGAACACCATACCTGTGCGACCCGCTGTGCAGTGAGTAAAGCGGAGGAGGAGGAGGAGGAGGAGGAGGAGGAGGAGTAGGAGTCGGAGTCGGACACGCCACGGATTATAGAACAGGGGCGTTATACACCGGAAGACAGAATCTGTATGCTATGTAATAATGGTGAAGTGGAAGATGAAAAACACTTCCTGTTGAGATGTTCACACTTCAACAAATATCGTGCAGAATTCTTTCAATAACTTCATACTGCACACAATTTGTTAATTTGAATCCAGATTCTAAGTTTTACTGGATGCTAATAAACGAAAATCCACAAATTTACCGTAGACTGGCACGATATGTGCGTGAATGCTTCAATATAAGAAGTACCTTTTTACGATAGGTCTGTCTCATTCAGTAGTGCTTTTACTCTTATGGAGGTGTGCCTTGTTTTCGACCAGAAAACCGTGGTTTTGCCTTGCTTAACCATGGTAGAATCATGGGGTTTTGTCTGGGGCCATGGTGCTTTTATAGGGGTATGTAATTATTTTTAATGTAATATAATTGTGTTATACATGTAATTCTTCTCATAATGTGATTGTTCTCTTAATATATCTGTGCTCTTGTGCTATATCAATGTATATATATTTTATGTCCTTTGTACGTAATGTGATTGTGATCTTAATGTACTTGTGCTCTTGTGCTATATATATTTTATGTCCTTTGTACGTAATGTGATTGTGCTCTTAATGTAATTGTGCTCTTGTGCTATATATATTTTATGTCCTTTGTACGTAATGTGATTGTTCTCTTAATATATTTGTGCTCTTGTGCTATATATATTTTATGTCCTTTGTACGTAGTGTGATTGTGCTCTTAATGTAATTGTGCTCTTGTGCTATATATATTTTATGTCCTTTGTACGTAATGTGATTGTGCTCTTAATGTAATTGTGCTCTTGTGCTATATATATTTTATGTCCTTTGTACGTAATGTGATTGTGCTCTTAATGTACTTGTGCTCTTGTGCTATATATATTTTATGTCCTTTGTACGTAATGTGATTGTTCTCTTAATATATTTGTACTCTTGTGCTATATATATTTTATGTCCTTTGTCCGTAATGTGATTGTGCTCTTAATGTAATTGTGCTCTTATGTTATATATATTTTATGTCCTTTGTACGTAATGTGATTGTGCTCTTAATATAATTGTGCTCTTATGTTATATATATTTTATGTCCTTTGTACGTAATGTGATTGTGCTCTTAATATAATTGTGCTCTTATGCTATGTATATTTTATGTCCTTTGTACGTAATGTGATTGTGCTCTTAATATAATTGTGCTCTTGTGTTATATATATTTTATGTCCTTTGTACGTAATGTGATTGTGCTCTTAATATAATTGTGCTCTTATGTTATATATATTTTATGTCCTTTGTACGTAATGTGATTGTGCTCTTAATGTAATTGTGCTCTTATGCTATGTATATTTTATGTCCTTTGTACGTAATGTGATTGTGCTCTTAATATAATTGTGCTCTTATGCTATATATATTTTATGTCCTTTGTACGTAATGTGATTGTGCTCTTAATATAATTGTGCTCTTATGCTATGTATATTTTATGTCCTTTGTACGTAATGTGATTGTGCTCTTAATATAATTGTGCTCTTATGTTATATATATGTCCTTATGTCCTTTGTACGTAATGTGATTGTGCTCTTAATATAATTGTGCTCTTGTGTTATATATATTTTATGTCCTTTGTACGTAATGTGATTGTGCTCTTAATATAATTGTGCTCTTATGCTATGTATATTTTATGTCCTTTGTACGTAATGTGATTGTGCTCTTAATATAATTGTGCTCTTATGCTATGTATATTTTATATCCTTTAATCGTGTGATTGTGCTCTTAATATAATTGTGCTCTTATGCTATATATATTTTATGTCCTTTGTACGTAATGTGATTGTGCTCTTAATATAATTGTGCTCTTATGCTATATATATTTTATGTCCTTTGTACGTAATGTGATTGTGCTCTTAATATAATTGTGCTCTTATGCTATGTATATTTTATGTCCTTTGTACGTAATGTGATTGTGCTCTTAATATAATTGTGCTCTTATGCTATGTATATTTTATGTCCTTTGTACGTAATGTGATTGTGCTCTTAATATAATTGTGCTCTTATGCTATGTATATTTTATGTCCTTTAATACGTAATGTGATTGTGCTCTTAATATAATTGTGCTCTTATGCTATGTATATTTTATGTCCTTTGTACGTAATGTGATTGTGCTCTTAATATAATTGTGCTCTTATGCTATGTATATTTTATGTCCTTTGTACGTAATGTGATTGTGCTCTTAATGTAATTGTGCTCTTATGCTATGTATATTTTATGTCCTTTGTACGTAATGTGATTGTGCTCTTAATGTAATTGTGCTCTTATGCTATGTATATTTTATGTCCTTTGTACGTAATGTGATTGTGCTCTTAAAGGAGTACTTACCTTATTTTATATATGTTCCTATTACAAAGGTTGGACTCTTAAAGAAATATAACCAACTATTTTACTTTCGTTGGGGGCGATACCCTATTAGTTTTATTACAATTTGTGAAGTCATGTTTCCGCTTTGAAGTCGACGTGGGCGTCGCCATATTGTCTGTGGGATGACGTGACTGATGACGTCAGCATTCAGGACGTCACGGCTAACGCTTGATCCAGGGACGTTCCAACTACGGCATTTAAATTACTCTGGGTTCGAGTTTTAATTCGAGGAAAAAACTGGCTAGGCAAATCTCACGGGGGGAATTCCTAAAAGGAAATTGGTTTAGGTTATCTTCGCCAGCTGAACAATTTCTTCCCAAAGTTCTCAGCTGAGACCTGCCCGATTCAATTTGGACAAAATTTGAAACTGAGCGGTAAACTAAAAGAGCGTCCTCTGAAATTGTCAAGTGATTTCAGTTGAACGACGATGCTTCTAAGTTCATAAATATTTTCATGATTACATTTGAACTACTAAAATCAACTAGAACGTCAGTGAATTTACTGGGTTCCTTCTCCTGCGAATTATCGGCATGACCAGCACGATCAACCTTAAATCTCCATGACGTTGTGACGTTTTTAGATGAGTATAAACTGACTTCCGCTCATCTAAAAACGTCACGCAATGGTGCAATGGCGGCGCCCAGTGCACGCCGTTGCGAGCAACAAATAGTCAATATTTCCTTTATTTCGCATTCTATCAACAGAAGTTTTATATAATAAGGCTTGGAATACGATTGCTGATAAATATAGTCACACTCAAAAATAAGGTAAGTACTCCTTTAATGTAATTGTGCTCTTATACTATATATATTTTATGTCCTTTGTACTTTTTATATACATATACTCGCTCCAAGTGGGGCGCCTTATATGGCAAATAAATATCTATCTCTCTCTCTATCATTATTCAATAAAAATGAGAATCTAAAAACCTTTGCATTTCACCTTAAGTTTACCCTAACTGTTACTTGTAGAATTTGATCAGGTTAATCAAAGGATTTAAAAATATAAATTTAATAATGAGCATATTTCAGGTTAGCATGGTCATCAACCAAACATCCACCACAACAGGATTCTACTAATGTGTATATATGACATAAAAGTGGATAATCACACCATTGCCCTTTTCATCCACAACTAGAGGACCATTCTCCACAAACAGTCCAAATAAGGATGATCCACCAGGGCCTCCTTGTAACCATAGCAACACAGGTGCATTCATAGGATCTACCTGAAAAAAAAACAAATAAAATCTTTGACATAATGCTACAATAATATGGATCGGGTCAATCAGTTGGTTAATTCAAAAAGGAACTTAGTTTATCAAACTTATTAGAGCAAGAAAAATGAGCCTTATCCCTGTAGTTTCTCCTACACTTAGGATTTCATCATATTTATTAAACAGACAATACAATATTAGGGAGCAAGTGGTTGTTAATGGAATAAATAATTATTAGTGCATCGAATGGAGCTGAGAAGAACATTGAATGGAAAAGAATTTTTACCTGGGCAGGGAAGAACATTGAATGGAATAGTATTACCTGAGCTGAGAAGAACATTGAATGGAATAGAATTACCTGGGCAGGGAAGAACACTGAATGGAATAGAATTACCTGAGCGCCAGTAAGGATTAATATACTTTCCAAGTACGGCTGAAGAATGTCCGACTAACACAGTAGATTGAATTGCAACACTTTACTCAGACCTTGATAACAAAAGCAAACACAACATACAGGAGCACTAAACCGGAAACCTCGAGATACCCGAGGAGGCGCATGCGCGAACCAGCGCAGACTAATAACTATGACGCAATACAACTAATATTATGCAAAACAGCATTACATAATGGCGTAGCCACTTTTTCTTCTGTCTTTCTGTATCGGAATTAGGATGAGAGATAAGCAGTTGCTACAAGTGCAGTAAGACTACAAGTGAAATTCTGTTCAAATGAAAAATTAAGGCTCTGAGAATTGCGTACGAGACAATGATTGTAAAGTCATTCTTTTGGAAGATGTCAATTGACATAAAATGTCATGGGTCTTAAAGAAACATCAATTACAATGTAGAATATGTAACGTAATTCTGTCAAATGTTTCTTAGAACACCGAATAGTGAAAACATTACAGTTTAAATCCTACTAGATAGTAAACTGCACTGTGCAGTACTCGAACCGTCATCGGGTTAGACTGCCCTCAGGCTCTGGGGATTATTCTGCCCCTTTAAATGCCCCTTTAGGTGAATTGTAAACCACACCAGGTCGAAAGCACAGTTTTCACACACTAAAATTCAGTAACATAATCCGAGAATCTAGATGGAGGCTTCTTTGTACGGAGTGAACGACGTGGGCTGTCGTAACTGGCTGATGGAGTTGGAGATTCCAGAGTAGGAATTTCATGACTAGATTGAGCTTCAAGACTACCAGTGTCAAGGTTTATCGGTGTACATTCTGTTGAGACCGTGTCACTACTTGTTTGGGGTGGCTGCGATAGCACATACGGAATGTGTGGAGGGTCTGGCGGCCGATGTTGTTGCATTGGGCGTTGATCTTCATCAGATGAATCATCATCTAGTCTGTGTCTTGTGTGATGGCTTAACTCCGACGATATCGGTACCATATAACATTCGGAACGCTTGACTCTGTAGGATGTACTTCGAAGTTGTGATCCACGGAATTTCCTGATATTACACCATGATCCCTCGACCAAGACAACAAGATAACGATCGCGAGCTCTTGACTTGTTACGGTCGGAATACAAATACACTAGGTCACCAACCTCGACTGGTGTGGCTTGTGGAACTTGGCCCAACGGAGCCTTAGATCGTTCGCTGCATGGATGGTTGGCTGTGCGTTGGGCGTGTTGCTCTAGGATAATGGTATGGTCGTGGATGGGTAACTGGGTGTTGGTGAATTGATCCCGTTGGGTCCACATCTCACGAGCCGACAATCCTCGGCTCCGAATTCGAGAGTTAAGACGTGCTGCTGCGACAGACAAAGACAGAGGAGTTAAAGTACCGCAGACTGGATCTTGGCGGAGGATTTCATCTTCTAGCTCTTGGATGGCCCTGTCTGCGACGGGGTTCTTGTTACGGTTCTTGATGCGACCAATTTCAATACGCAGTCTGTGGTGCAGGAGAAGCTCGTCGTTTACCAGTGAGGAGAAAGCAGAAGCCGGATCAGTACGTATCACAGCTGGGGGGCCATCGAGTGGGCGGAGATCAATACACGACCTTATCAATGCGTCACGTAGACACTCTCGACGCTCACTTTCTACCAAACATGCAACGGTGTATGATGTTACACATTCACGCAGGACAAAGACAAGTTGTCGTTCACGCTTCAGGATATCAGCAGAGAAGGATATTCCAACTGAATCTGGTGGATCTGTACTGGACTGCTCAATGATGGTATGAGGAATGTTTTTGAGAGATGAGCATTGATGGCATCCACTTGAGACACACTCTATAGACTTGTCCATGTCCAACGCGAAAAAATACCGTTGGACTACTGGTTTCAGTTGGTGCGCCGAAGGATGGTCTAGGTAAATGTGTAAAGCTGTGAGAAGACCATCAAGGATTTGTCTTGGAACGACGATGCACTCACGAGAGGCTACAAATGGGTCATTACGTCGCACAACCAATAGGCCATCCTTGGCAATAGTCACAATGTTGAGATAGCGCTTGATGTCTCTGATCTTTGTGAGTTTTTTTGAGGGTCTAGTGCCCTGAACAAGATGTGCATGGGTACGACGGAGGTCAGGGCATTCCGACTGCAAAGCCAACCACGCGGCTCTACTAGTGAATGGAGGTTTGGTATTACCCGATATGATATCACGTGTATTGGTCAGACGTACAACCGAGTCCTCGATGCGTTCGACAAACGAGCATACCTGACACGATGGATTGTCACAGTCGATAGCATTTCGGCTAGCAAAGTCAGATGGGACGTTAGCAGAACCAGCGAGGTGACGAACAGAAGCCTGATAGCGGCTGATGATGGACAGAAAAGTAGATACCCTGGGGCTAGCGGAGAACTCTCCACGGCATAACTTCTCGTAAGCTTGAACACAGGGTTTGCTGTCGGTCAGTATACAGGCATTATGCTTTGACTGAATGATGTAAGGGCTGAAGTGCTTTGTAGCCACTGCAATAGACAGGGCCTCTACTTCACAGGGGAGCCACGATCCTTGCTGTTGGCGTAACTTGGCACTGAAGTAACCTGCCAGACAGGGCTTTCCACTACGCGTAACATACAAAGTAGCGCCTATTCCCCGTCGCTTGACAGCACCGTCAGTTACAATCCAGATCTGATCGTCAGGACGAGGTAACGTAATGGTTTGGTTTGAAGACAGCGCGGATTGTGCCAGTTTGAAAGCATGTAAGAGTTCGTCATTCCAGTTGATTTTATCTGTTGATTGGCGACCAGAAGTGGCGTCATCTAGGGGAGATAACAAACTTGCGCATTGAGGAATAACTCGGGAGAGAACTTTGTAGGCGCCAATAAATGACCGAAGACCATACACATTCTCTGGTGGAGTACAAGTAGAGAGAGTGGAGATGCGGTGTGGACTGGCACGTATTCCACCTTCGCTCCAGATCCATCCTAATATTGTAGCCGTGGTCGGGAAGATAATGGTTTTAGGAGCAGAGAGACACAGATTGTTGTCGTTGAGCGCCTGTAACACCCGTTTCCATGTATGGAATAGCTCTTCAAGTGTATTTCCACCGCAGTAGAGGTCGTCGGCTAGCTTAGCGACTACACCATCCTGAAGTAAATCTCCGAAAACGCGACACATGAGTTCTTCTAGGGCTGTTTCAGAGCCAGGCATGCCCATCGCACATCGGGTGTAGACGCGAATACCACGATAGGGTGTAGCGACGCCGCAGTATTTCATTGAGTCCTTTGACAAGGGTATTTGATAGAAAGCGCTCGTGGGATCTGTCGTAATGATGTACTTCCACTGGGCAATTAGACGGAGAGTAGAATTCACGTCGGGCATTAAGGACGGTTGTGGCTTGGTATAACGACCAACGTCGGCAAATGCCGTGACAAGACGAAAACTTCCGTTGGGTTTCTTCACTAGAAAAGACGGATTAAGGTATTCAACGGAAACGTCGATATCTTCAGGGCAAGCGAATACTCCCATGTTTTCCAAATCATCAAACTTCTGTTGTAGTTCAACAAGTTTATCTTTTGAATATTGTGGAACCCGACCTTTTCGTTGTGGGGGTTGGACCGGGCCCATATTCACGACTCCTTTGAGTGGACCCGATGTACCATTGTATCCCTTAATAACAGGGTCGAAAACACTGTCATATTCATGGAGAAGGGTTCGGAACTTGTCTTTGTAATCTTGTGGCATAGTATTGTCTGGGTCTAATTTCACGGAATCAGAGTGAAAGCCATTAGGCTTAGATGTGCTTTGAGAACTCAGAGACGATGGGACATCGGATTCGGCTGAAGGTACAAATACAGGCTGAATTTGACAAAAATGTTCATGTCGCTTGATCTGTTGGGGACCATCACTGTGATTAATGATACGGATTCTTCCCGCAACGCTAGAAACTAATTCAGGGGATGGCCAGGCTTGAGAGATACTCGAGTGATCAAAACGAGTGTCAAGTCTTGGTTCTAATGCGAAGGTATCATCCGTCATTGTGGCTAACTCGGTAGGAAGGTCGAGTTCAATGTAATCCCCAGGCCATACTGTTGTTGTAGAGGCAGGTGCACGTAAAACATGTGCACGTCGGACTGTATGCGATGGAGACGATTTATCGCCAGACCCGTAGTGGTAAGTAGATCCATCCTGGAACATCACTAAATGTTTTGCTGGACGTACTGCTATGTCATTACATTCCATAAAGGGGGTTCCAGCGAGTACTTCGACATCCAGGTTTTCTACCACTAACCCTTCGAAAGTGAGATGCAACTTGTCATGAACAATGGTGAATCGTGTTTCACCTACTACAGTGAGCGGTGATGAGCCATCGGCTTGATGTGCAGACTGTGAACTTTTCGTGAACGGGATACCCAG
>JAVTVY010041188.1:0-19688 GCA_036873755.1 Hanleya hanleyi
GGCATTCTCTCTCGTCGACTTTATGACAAAAGAGATGATTACAATTTCGACATCGTAAACTATCCCTTTCTGAATAGTAATATTCCAGTGGGACCTGCATATGGCGTATACATATCTCGCTTAGTAGCATTTGCTAGATCCTGTGTTAAATGTGATGATTTCAATCAACGTCACAAAACATTGTTGCAGAAACTTATAAAACAGGGCTATTCCACCAAGCGCCTCCCCTCAAAGTTTCTCAAATTTGGCGATACATATCGCATGCTGATAGCAAAATACGAACGTAGCGTGCAAGATCTATGGCGCTACGTTTCGTAACTTGTGTCTAATTCCGCTTAACTTGGGGCTAGGGGCCGTATGAACCCATGTACTTCAAGATCCTCATGGTACTCATATGAAGAGTCACAATCAAAGCGTGACTGAGATACATCATTCTTTAGATGACGACTTTACAACGAATATTATGGATTAAGAATACTGATCAGCGATACGAGTTTGATATTTTTGGAACATCATGATGTCTTGCCGGCATCATTGAAAACTGTTGACGGCTTCTCTCTTGCAGGAAACAAGCCTATGTTTATGCTTATACTTTTGTCTTTTTGAATTTGGTGCTAATACTGTTATATGGAAATGGAATAGGTCTTTGGATTATGGACGCGGATATTATCTAATGGACGACGGCTGGATTATGAATGACGGACTAGACGCTTGTAATTTTAACCTGTGTATGCCTGGATTCTGGACAAGTTGTCCCCGAGGCCGGGCCCCTGCACACCCAACAAACATAATGAGCACAACTAAAAGAAAAAATATGAAGACAGACCCGAGGAACCTTAGTGCAGGTTTCTCGGCCGAGCCTCTAATAGTTCGAAATGCACTAAGACCTTTTTCAATCCAAATGACAGATATATTTCTGACAGCAAAGCAAGGCCACGACATCAAACCTTGCAATATTACGCTTGATGATTGTTTAGCACCGAATTCTACATGTAATATTTCAAAATTTCTAAGTGTGGACACCGTGGATGTCTCACGTGTCCACTCTTTAATACTTCAGCTTCATTTAGTTCCGCGTTAACTGGTAACTCATATTCTGTTAACTCGTATGTTGATCTTCGTTGTTCTACTACAAACTGTATTTACTTAGTTTCCTGTAAGAAGTGTGGTCAACAGTATGTTGGCAAGACCACCCAAAGACTCCATCTTAGGGTGAACGGTCACAGAAAATCCGTTAGGGAAAAGCAATTGCTTATAGGTAAACATTTTTCTGGACCCGACCATGGCTGGGATAACTTTAGTATTCAGATCATAGACGTCGTCTATCCATCTACTAAGGATTCCCCCTTTGGATTTGAGAGAAAAATCCGAGAGCAGGAATTATTCTGGATGCTAGAACTTGGGTCAGTGTTTCCGTTTGGTTTAAATGATAATGTCAGTGGGTTCGGCAATGCTACAAACCGCCGTTCAAATATATCCAGCATTACCCAACTATTTAAACCCCATCAACGGAGACAACGCAGCCATGGTTGGCGAAAGTTTAATAGTTCGATGATTCACGATCATATCACTTTAAATTACTTAGTGGGTTTAACTAACACACCCAATAGTACACATAGCTTACGTACAGTTCTGTATGCGTTACCTCTGAGAGCTTTAAATCAAATAGCCAGAGATATACAGCAATCTGCGTCTTCAGGAAATATAATACCATCAAAATCAGTAAAGTATGTCAAGATATAGCGTATTTTCGGTTGTATCGTCCAGTGAACATAATCGAAACATCTCAAGATCGGCTTTTCTTGAAACTCAACTACTTAGATAAAGGACTGGACATCATTAATTTACCTCGAATCCTAGATGATCCAGGGTGCAACGCTGTACCAAACTATTTTAAGTTCACAGAACCTCCTTGCATTTCATATAAGTACACTAAATCTATAGCCTCCAAAATATTCAATTACTCCAATGCTGTCCAGGAGTTTGACTGGAACTTATACACGTCAGGAGGCTATAGTTGTGATTGTGAATCGTCGAACTTTATCTATACACCATGCAAGCATATTGTGACTGGTGACCTTGATGTGGTGAGTGATAAGGATCTGAAATTACTCCTGATGAAAAGACCTAAATATAGAGAGCCAAGAAGAATAAATATGAAGGCCGACCAGAAGATAGTCCTGTCTGCATTAGAACAGTACGTTATTGATTGGTCTAAGCGAGAAAAAAGTTGAACCTACAGTACTCGCTGATTGGCTGGACCTCACCAAGAGCAAGGTCGTTGAAACAATCCGCCATATTGACAGAAGTACTCTTCCCCAAGCAAAACAAGTTCTGAGGAACCTCAATTCGCAAGAAGTTCTAGCAAATCTCCAGAGTAAATTCGTCATAGTCCCAGCAGACAAAGCTCCGAATAATATAATATTCATATGTAAATATTACTATTACCAGGTGCTGGTTAAAGAATTGAGTGTAGACATATCTTCACCAAATACGTCTACTTACTCCCAAACTGCATTTACTCTGGAAGATTTATTTAACAATCACAAAAAGTTTCTCAAGGAAAGAGGTATTTGTCTTCCAAGCAATCATAGCGACATACCAAAAATATACTGGACTCCCAAAATGCATAAATCACCATACAAAGCTAGATTCATAGCTGGTTCTAGAAGTTGCACCACCAAGCTTCTTTCAACCCTATTGACGAGGGCCCTTCAGGAGGTAAAAGCATTTTGGGAAAGGTATTGCGCCACTATTTTCAAGAACTCTGGCGTTGAATGTATGTGGATATTGAAAAACTCAAAATGTCTTATGGAAGAACTTGATGCTAAAGGTCACATACCGTACAGACATGTATCCACATGGGATTTCTCGACTCTCTATACTACAATCCCTCATGAGGACCTTATTGACCGTCTAAGTTCATTAATAGTATCTGTGTTCAAGAAAACTGATCGTAGATATATTAATGTCGGAAGCCATAAAGCATTCTTTAGCTCTACTACATACAAGAGATGTTTCTTTGTTTATAGAGTTGCTTGAATTTCTCATTAAAAATATCTTTGTGAAATTTGGCAACACAATATATCAGCAGCATATAGGTATTCCAATGGGTACTAATTGTGCACCCCTGTTGGCTGACCTGTATCTGTTCTCTTATGAATATGACTATATGCAGGCGCTTTCAAAAACCGATCCATTCAAAGCCCGTTCCTTCTCATTCACTAAACGCTATATAGACGATCTTCTCGCTGTGGATAATCGCTATATAAATGACGCAGTGAAGGACATATATCCACCTTCACTGGATTTGAAGGAAACTACAGATAGCCCTACAGGCACATCTTATTTAGATTTCTACCTCTATAAAAATGAAGCGGGCATTCTCTCTCGTCGACTTTATGACAAAAGAGATGATTACAATTTCGATATCGTAAACTATCCCTTTCTGGACAGTAATATTCCAGTGGGACCTGCATATGGCGTATACATATCTCGCTTAGTAGCATTTGCTAGATCTTGTGTTAAATGTGATGATTTTAATCAACGTCACAAACCATTGTTGCAGAAACTTATAAAACAGGGTTATTCCACCAAGCGCCTCCACTCAAAGTTTCTCAAATTTGGCGATACATATCGCATGCTGATAGCAAAATACGAACGTAGCGTGCAAGATCTATGGGGCTACGTTTCGTAACATGTGTTTAATTCCGCTTAACCCGGGGCTAGGGGCCGTATGAGCCCATGTACTTCAAGATCCTCATGATACTCATATGAACAGTCACAATCAAAGCGTGACTGAGGTACATCATTTTTAGATGACGACTCTATAACGAATATTATGGATTAAGTATACTGATCAGCGATACGGATTTGATATTTTGGAACACCATGATGTCTTGCCGGCATCATTGAAAACTGTTGACCGCTTCTCTCTTGCAGGAAACAAGCCTATGTTTATGTATACTTTTGTCTTTTTGAATTTGGTGCCAATACTGTTATATGGAAATGGAATAGGTCTTTGGATTATGGACGCGGATATTCTCTAATGGACGACGGCTGGATTATGAATGACGGACTAGACGCTTGTAATTTACCCCTAAACCAGGGGAAAACCCCTATCAAGGGCGTATGTTGACTCCCATTGACCTTTGACCTCCAGTATAGAGTGCATATATTCACTACCAATGACCTTTGACCTCAAAAATTTGCATATCGTGACCTTTGAAAGCCAATCAGAAGCGAGTATTTTCACCTCGTCTGACTGTATGGAATGCATGTACTGACTTGGCTCTGGGTTTTTTTCATCACGGTTGTGTGCAGGTGTATGACGTCACTTCCGGTCTGCGTGAATCGGGCGTGACCTGGGACTATGGGATGCATGTACTGACTTGGTTCTGGGTTTTTTCCATCACGGAGAGGTCACGTGATAGTTCAAGGTCATTTGAATGATAGGAATGCATGTACTGACCTGTTCATTCATCCGGGGACTTGTTTACATCCGGGTCATTCATTGTGGTGGGTCTGCGCAAGTGTGTGACGTCACTTCCGGTTTCATTAAAACTACCTCCGAACACAGAAGAGTTCCAATTTTCACTTAGACGTAGGGTCCGGGTTTTCCCCGGCCCGGCCCGGCCCGGCCCGCCCCGGCCGCAGCGCGCGCGCAGGTTGTCCGGCCGCACGCCTGCGCGGCATCACCGGAAGTGTGCGGATAAATTTCGGGTCAAAAGGTCACATCCGGGTCAAAGGTCCCCCTTCCGGCAAGTCTCGGCCCTCTTCGGGACAATAGATAGCCTTTATCCGCCCTTCCAAAGCATCCATGTATAGAGGAGGGTCTCCGACAATATTACCATCTATTTATCCATGTTAAATGGCCAGTGGGGAACCCCCAGTTTTCCCCAGAACCGTATTGGCACGAAAAAATACATGAAACCATGGAACTTATAGTAATAAACTTTACCCTTAACCGCTGACATGAGCTTTAACTTTTAACCTTTAAAATCCGCATGTAAACACATCCATAGCGGTTCCTCCAGCGAGGATGTACTGTGATGGAGGGGATAATAAAAGGATTGACCTGTAATCTTTGTTGTTGTTGTTGCTCTCTTTTTCGACTAACCAATCAGAATAGTACGTCTCACGGACTACACCCGTAGAGCTACCTATATGTGCGCATGTGTGACATGGTCTATAAAACACGTCCCTCTGGATCCCACACCCCACATTCCTACGGTTGCACAGCCATGACGGAGACCCATCCCTATGCGACTCGCATTTTACAGCATGCGATCGTGGTTAATTCACTCACGGATTACCGAGCAGTGGTTCGGTCCATATTTGCAGATGGTGACGACAACGAGGGGCGACGCCAGATCCTGAAGGAGTTCACAGAAGCGGTCCTCGACAAAGTGCACTCGATGGAGAGGTGTGCTATCACTCACCACTACTGGACTATGACAGCCATCCTTGATGCCCGGACTATGGACCACGAACGCTCACGCCGGAACCAGCTACGGCTCGTTGGCCTAGTAATGGTCTTTGCCCTATTGACCCTGACGCTGTGGCAATGACAGCGACAGAAAAAGAACGGCTCTTCAGAGCCTCCACAGATGCGCGTATGTGCAACCGATATATACGAGGGTCAGTCAGAGTGTGTGTCATTCATCGTTCGTCGTTGGGTCAACCATGTCACCAGTCCAACGAGCCATCCTTCCCTTTACACCCCTGGTGGGGTTACACGTCTATGAAGATAAAGTCACCATCGTTAAGACCGTGAAGATGTTTGCTGGTCGCGCGCTGAGGCCGTATCGAATACGGTTACGCTACACCGTGACGGCTGGACCAAATTTAAACGGGTGTTGAGCGGTGAGCTCGACGGAAACCTCATCCACATAGACAATGCCATCTACGTACACCGTGGACCCTTCTTCCCACGCCTGGGCCGTTACCAAGACCCTACACGAGGCTTCACCCTAGACCCCGATCTGTGGACAGCCTTCGAGAAAGTGGTGCCTATTGTGGACCAGCTGTTTACACCGGACGAACGGTCAGCTGTTCAGTTGGGCTGGGCTCGTGCCCTGAGTGAAGCGGCGGCAGAACCCAATGAACAAATGTCTAGCAATGAAGCGGAGGCAGACGACGATGCCATTGATTATCCGGCTAGACTGTCAGTCCAGTGACATGACCACCCTATCCTTTGATCTCACGGGGTTCTCCCTATAAATACGAGAGACAGTCAAATCTTGTACCATTCACGTACTGATCATGACGGAGCCAGTACGGGCGTATCTCAGCTTGACCCCCGAGGTTTTCCTGCACGTCTATGCGGATAAGGTCGATATCATGGACGAGGTGGGAGACATCTGTGATGCAGACCCTACACAACCGTGCCCGGCTAACATTCGTCTGTCTCGGGAGGGCTGGACCAAATTCAAACGGGTGTTGTCTGGTGAACTGGACGGCGATTTCATCCACTTGTGTCACGATGTGTACATCCGACGCGGCCCCTTCTTTGCTCAATTGGCTAGGCTAGATGGAGGTACAGTGCATTTTACCCTTCACCCTGTTCTATGGTCTGCATTGGAAGATGCCCTGGCAGAACTGGTTATTTACCATGGACAATGTGCTGGCAGAAGCCAACGAAGAAAATCAGAAAGAAACTCCGACCCAAGATATACCGTTATAAATAAACGATAGAGCCAGGGTCCATCATCATTTGTCACCATGAAGAGCTGGGAGACGGTGTTGGATAACTTATACTACAGTCCCGACAGTCCGGCGGCCTATAGTGCATTGTCGGCTCTCTATCGAGCGGCCAAACCCCAGGGGATACGTGCCCAAGTGCGAGATTGGTTAAAAAAACAAGACACCTATACCTTACATCGATCTGTCCGTTGCCATTTTCTACGAAACCGGGTCATCGTGGGTGGTATAGATGCCCAGTGGCAAGCGGATTTGGCCGATATGAGCGCCTTTGCCAAACACAACGATGGGAATCGGTATATCTTGACGTGCATCGATATCCTGTCGAAGTATGCGTGGGTGGTATCCATCCGGACGAAAACGGGTGCGAATCTCATAGCGGCGTTCAAGGACATCTTCAAGACCGGGCGCAAACCCTTGTATTTGTAAATCGACGAAGGCACGGAATTCCTCAACAGACCGTTCCAACAGTTTCTGAAAGCCCAGAAGGTGCTTTTCTTCCATACGTACAACGAGACCAAGGCTTCCGTTGTGGAAAGGTTCAACAGGACATTCAAAGGCCGCATGTATAAATATTTCACCTATAAGAATACAACGCGGTACATCGATGTTCTCCCGAAACTTGGGAGTGGTTACAATCGAGCCTATCACCGAAGTATAGAGAGAGCCCCCATTACCGTCACCCAACGCAATGAAGCCCAAATCCGGCGTGTCTTGTACCCCAGGCAATCGCAGCGAACGACGAAGGAAGTGTTCAAGGACGGGGACCCTGTACGGATCAGTAAAGTCAAAGGTCAATTTGAGAAAAGTTACTTGCCCAACTGGAGCGATGAGCACTTCCTGATTAAACGGCGCCTACCGACAGCAGCGAGTCTATGAACTGGAAGATCTTCAAGGGGAACCGTTGCTAGGGACGTTTTACGAGACGGAATTATAGTCTGTCGTCAAAACAAAGCAAGACT
Organism: Hanleya hanleyi; assembly: GCA_036873755.1. Classification (NCBI taxonomy): domain Eukaryota; kingdom Metazoa; phylum Mollusca; class Polyplacophora; order Lepidopleurida; family Hanleyidae; genus Hanleya; species Hanleya hanleyi. Next base: position 7,665 of record JAVTVY010041188.1, read on the forward strand.
ACTACACAGTGGAGCAGATTTTGAAAACCGAGCGACGCCGTGGCAAACTTTCATTTCGTCAAATGGCAAGGCTGGCCCAGTTCCTTCAACTCCTGGGTCGCGGCCGACCAGGTGAAACGACTATGAAGCCAGACACCACTACCATCATCCTTCATTCCACGTTCGAACATGAACACGGTGCTATGGACCAACAGCAGCTGCCTCTGAACACAGCGTCTCCCAAAACGCGCAAAGCTCAAGTCGGCTTTGTGGTCATAGTGCTAATCCTGCTGAGCGTGTTGTACGGAGGAGTGTTTTACGACGTAGCCTATCTCAGCACTCTACTTAACCAACTTAGAACTCCAGCCACCAGTCATACCAGTCTACAGACCTCTACACCAGTCAACCCCATGATCGAAACGAGCCCAGTCATCACCACTACACCACATGTACAAGCCACATCGAGCTCCACACCAAGTATACAGTCCACATCGAGCTCTACACCAAGTACACCCACTACGTCTCGAAACCCACCGGATTTCATCACTCACAGCGAACCCCCATCGGCAACGGCCACCGACGTTGCTGTTGTACCCACTACCACCCCAGTTCACTCGTACCAAATTTACAAGAGCGGGTTACCACGACAGCGCATACAGCTCAAACCATGGACCCTCGGTGGCAGCATCCCTTCACTTGCGTCATCGCAGGACCGACGGGCTCCGGCAAAACGCACTTCGTCAGGAAGCTCCTTCAACACGCCGACAGCATGATCACCCCACCCATTGCCCGAGTAGTGTGGTATTATGGAGAATGGCAGGCAGCGTATGCAGCAATGCCCCATATCACGTTCGTGGAAGGCCAACCTAACCTGGCCGATTTGGAACCCGACACCTTGGTGGTTCTGGATGATCTCATGGCGGAGACGGATGCGCGCGTCACCCAACTCTTTACCAAAGGTAGCCATCATCGACGGCTCAGCATCATCTACATTGTGCAGAATCTGTTCAGTAAAAACAAAGAACATCGGAACATCAGCTTAAATGCCCACTATCTGGTGGTCTTCAAAAACCCGAGAGACACCACTCAACTGCTGCACCTGGCGAGACAGATGTATCCCGGCCGCACACCGTTTGCGTTGGAAGCCTTTAAAGATGCGACAACCCCTCACCACGGGTATATGCTCTTCGACCTCAAGCAAGCCACCCCCGATCACCTTCGACTACGGACCGGAATCTTTCCTGGAGAGACCCACCACATTTACATGCAAAAATAATGTAAACACACCCACAGTGGCTCCCTCAGCTGGGGTGTGTGTGTTTGATGATGGGGATAATAAAAAGAATTAATACCACATCAAGGTTGACTTTGTCTCTGTTCAATATTCAGGAGGTAGCCCGGAAAAGGATAAAAAGAGGAGAGTTGTGGGTTCTAGCATTAGTTGTACATGATGTCTGCGCGAGTACGGAAGCACGCCCCGACGCTCCGTGTATTGAAGACAGCCCCACCGAGTTGGTCCGAACCATTGCACGCGGTGCGGACCCTGACCGTATACGCTCTCTGTGCGAGATAGGGTACAACCTGTTAAAAGGCAACGTACCACTGACTCCGGCTTAAAAGACCAAGTTGACCAAGCATAAGACAGGTCTCCGAACCCTAGTCCAGAAGCGAGTCTCTCAAACACAAAAGAAAAAGGTGTTACAGAAAGGCGGCTTTCTTGGGGCCATCTTGGCGCCGTTGGACGCTTCCGTGTTGGGTCCAGTATTGAGTGGACTCTTCGGCCGACAATGAACCATACGAAAAAATGGTCCTCGTCGAACCACGGTTCCTTCAAAACCTCCAATCGCCCTACCCTGTCCGACCTACGGTGAAGACCATAAATACCCTCGATGAAGAGATGCCACAGATCTTACAAAGACCGGGGTTAAGCGACAGTGAGAAAGTACAACGGTACAATGAGACGCCTCAACGGTACATGACGTTCATGGGCCAATACAAAACCCTCTCTACCCCACCGCCACCACCACCACCACGCGACACACCGCCGACCTCAGCACAGCTCCAACAACCGCCATTACCAGGGGTACCACCCACAGCCCCACAGTGGGTGGAAGATGAAGTCCTGAAGAGTGTACCTGCATCGTTCAAGAAACAAGCTGGCCTGGTATTACAACGGATGAAACAGAATCCTAACATGACTTGGAATGATAAAGGCGAACTACTGGTACAGAATCAGGTGGTCCCCGGTACCCACATGACGGATTTAGTGAATGACCTGATGCGTCAACGCAGGTCGCACACGGATCCTCGAGGATGGGAGGTCTTCGCTCAAGGCTTGAAAGACATGCATGTACCACAGGAATTGGTGGGGAACCCCCAGCGCTGGGCCTTTATGCAGCGTGACTCACCGAATCGTGCACCACGACAGACTCCACAACCTTGGAAAGCCAAGTGGGAACCGGAGTCACCCCCCAAAACACCACCACGGCGGGCACCTACCTTTTCACCCCTTTTACCACGCCACCCCCTGAAACTACAGCCATCAAGATCTAAGTCACCGCGACGATAAGACGGGAGCGGAAGCAGGCCAGCTCAGTCGCCATGTTTTACCTCACCCTACCCAGTAACAGTTCGCTGGATGTGTTTCCTGACAACACCTTGGCCAAGTACGTCACCCAGTTACCGCAACCGTTGCATTTACCTGGACGATGGGAATGTGGACTCGTGGATATCCAATACCCTTACTCGTGGTACAACGTGCGAGCCAATGAAGTGTGGTACGAGGTGACCTACGAAGGGAAAGACACCCGACTAACCCTCCCCGAAGGCCAATACGATACCACCAAGGAGTTCATACAGGGGCTGACAAGGCTGTTGCATATAAGGCTCTACGGGAGGTGACGAATACTTCAAAACCCATCAAAACCTTCCCCTTCAAGAATCACGTGGACTTCGATTACAACGCACACAACGGCAAGGCACAGATCCTCCTCACCGCCAACGTGAGTGTCCTATCCTACAGCAAATGCTGGGTCTCGCTCACCCGACCTACACAGGTCCATCCGAGGACCGTGGGCAGATCCCGATGCATAAGAAGTCGGGTATGTACGGACTCTACGTCTACTCGGACGTGGTAGACAACCACATCGTGGGCGATATCAACACACCTCTGTTACGGGTGGTCCCCATTGAAAAGGCGTATGGAGATCGTCACCCACAGTTTCACCCACATGCTCTACCTGCCCGTACGACAAACCGACATCAACACTATCACGGTGGATATAAGAGGTGACACGGGACGACCGGTGGCATTCCAACGAGGGAAAGTGGTGCTAACACTTCATTTCCGACAAGCACGTTCTCCCTACTTTGCATAATGAAAGTACCTTACGAGTGCGATGCACGTAGCTATATGGACTATTATGCCCAACAGGCCGGGGGTGGCTTTCCGGTCTTTAGCGGTGCACGCATGCAACGAGGACATGGACTGGGGAACATACTCGGGAGCATCGTCAAAACGTTCTTACCCTTGGTGACGCGAGGAGTAAAAGCAATCCGCAAACAAGCGGTACGCAGTGGACTGCAAGTCGCCGGTGATGTCTTGGGGGTACGGCACCCAAAGAAGCACTGAAACGGCGGGCCAAAGAAGCAGGAAGCGTCTTGGTCGCCAAAGTACAACGCACCGTAGGGAATAAAAGACCTGCACCACCGAGACCACGCACCAGTCGACGACCGACCCAGCGGCGACGCACATCGAAGACCCAGGATATCTTTTCTTAACCATGTCCTTAATCCACGCAGAGTCTTGCCCTTCCACCAACAGTGAATTTGATTTTTGGACCGTCCTGCCCACACAGACCAGTGCCGAACAACGATGATGGGTGGAGCATCTCCCGCTCTCCAGCATCAACGAAACAGGGCCCATCGAGTTCACCATCAGTAATGCGGATACGGCCTATGTGGATTTAGCCCATATGTACTTGTATGTGAAAGCCAAGGTCGTCAATGGGGATGGCTCCAGAATCGTCGACAATGCCACGATGGGCCCGATGAATCTCTGGCTGCACTCTATGTTTCAATAGGTAGATATATTTCTCAGCGACAAACTCATCAGTGACTCCACTAACACGTACCCCTATCGGGCCTACATCGAGACGCTGTTGTCGTATGGACGAGAGGCTAAAAAATCTCAGCTGACAGCCGCTTTATTCTACCAGGACACAGCCCAGCACATGAGCACGGTGGACAATGCGGGATATAACAAACGGAAGGCTTTCACCGCGAACGGTGCCTCGGTGGATCTCATGGGTCGACTGCACGCAGACATTTCCATGCAAGACCGGTACCTCTTGAACAAGATCCCCATCAAAATGCGACTGATACGGGCGCCTCCGACCTTCGCCTTGATGGCCACTGACGTAGACGGGCATGCAGCCGACTATAAGATTGTCATCCAAGACGCAGTCCTGTATGTCCGAAAAGTAAAACCGAATCCAACCGTTCACTTGGGACACATGAAAGCCTATGAAACACAAGTGAGAAACGACTACATTGTAGTCAAAACCTGCGGCAGTGGCAATAATACAGTGAAAGGCATATCAGCGGAGGTAGTGGTAATGGTAGAAAAAACAACATCTGCCAGTGTGTTCATGCCCAGGGAAGTAATTTTCAGCTTCTAACTCACAATTGTAGGAATTGCGTAATAGGTCTGATCCCATATATATATATTCACTTTCCCCGTTCAAAATCCAACGATTTTGACTGGTCCATGTCGTCTATACTAAATTGACAGACGAAGTCACAATTATCGGTTTGGCAATGTCTTGGTATAAGCCAAATTTTAAAACATTCGGTTCAGCCGTTGATTTTTGCAAATCAAAAAGGCTTTCAAATATTTGGAATCCAAATAAATTTCAAGGGTTTAGTCATAGCGCAAAAATCTACGCTCTTCAGTCTCCCTTCTCGCTTACGTTGCCGAGCATAATGGAAAGTTTATATTTCCTTAATTTTCAATGAATTTAGTATCAGGTCTATCACTCTGATCTGTGAAACTATGGAATGGGGTTGAAGGCTTTATCAAACTGCCCAAGAGGCATAATGACACTTTTCACTATTAAATTAAGGCCTGTGACAGTCTTGATATTCAATTAGAATAATTAATTAAGTTTCTGTATTTGCGTGTGTTATCACCTGCAAACTAAATACCTTGACACTATTTTCCATGCAGCGAGTCAATACCAAGACATTAACTATTTCATTCTTAGGAAATATCATCTCATCTGACAAGTTCGACCTTGCCTTTTCGAAGGTAATTTAAGTGGAAAATGTCAGGGCTATTTCACTAAACAAGGTCTGTGTGTAAGAGAATGATGTCGAATTCTCGTTATTATCTTTTGGTACATCAAATTATTGCATTCACGAAAATGACTGCCAAGTTAACGTCAATATGAAAGGTATCTAAGTATTAAAATCAAACTCAAAAAACCTCTCCTGGAAATCAAGGCCTAGCTTTTGTTGACGAGGACAAATAGATCGCTTTTATGGTGAGCATCTGCTAATAAATGACGTCCTTCCATTCGTAAAACTAATTGATAAAGTAACGTAAATTGTGAAGTATAGAACGAGTAAATTCTAGCAGAAATGGGCTCTGACTTGAGAGAATGATGTCAAATGCAATATGTTTCTGCCCATTCTGCTGATACACATAAGTATTGAATTTACGGGAGTGATTAATGCTAATCTAAAGGGATTCTGAGTGCCGAAGAGGACAGGAACATCAATACCAACGAACCAACGAGGCTTGTGAGAATGAGGATAGAGAGGCTGTGTTCCGAAAGAGGATCATTAGTGGAGCAATATCGTGCACAAAACTAGCCGAATTGTGCACTTCGAGGTAAAAGCATGAAACTTGGCATGATAGTAGCCAAAGATGTCCTGACCATTTTCTGATTAGGACTCATTTTTTTCCAATATGGCCGCCAAATTCAAGATGGCCGCCAATATAATGGTCAAATACAGCAATATGATAATAATACTGTTTATTGTTTTAGTCGAGGTCATGAAACTTGCAGCGATGCTTGTTATTAATGCTCTAGTCCGTTCTCAAGAAAGATCTGTAAAATTATTTTCCAAGGTGGCCGCCAAATTCAAAATGGCGGCCATGATAATGGTCAAATTAGTGGTAAATCATCATATAATGCGTAAAGGATTATGTCTGTATTGTGCACTTAATGTATTGTGCTGAAGCCGAGCAAATAATTCCTGCTATGAATAAACTTTATCTTTCGCGGTAAACTGACACTCGTATTCAAGATGGCTGCCAGAAGAAACGCATTTTAATATGAAAAAAAAAACAGTCCAAGGATCACTTTCTGGGTCTTGGAGCAACGTCGGTCCTCGGAAACATAGTAAGAATTCAAGCTTTGGTCCTCATCTTACGGTTTATACGTGTACACACACGCCCGCACACACGCCCGCACACACACACACACACACATACATGATTCAAGTGTGGACAGGCAGGACGGCGATGCGGCGATTGGTGGCGAGAACAACGTAGGGGAGTTTTTTCGGAGAGAAGGTTTATGAAAGTGGCGGCATACCGGAATTTTCGGCGAAACCGGTTGTGCTAAAAATAGATCGCCAGCTAGCGCACTATCAAAGCAAACGTTCTGACTCTTTCAGCAGTCATTCGTTCAACCACTTACGCCACGATGTTCTCGTGTACCACTTGCTTCAAGTCCTTTACACGCTTGCACGACTTACAACGCCATGAGTCTACCATCCTCGATGCTACTGCCCAGTACACATGCGAGACCTGCGGGGATACATTTAATCGCCTGGATAGTTTACAGTGCCATGAACGGTTTCTCCATGAGAAATCCAGGCATCAAATGTAGGGACTATGGACACCACTTCAGACTACACAGTCAGTTGAGATCTCACCAAAGTGTAATCCATGGACATGCATGCTTGAGGGTTGAGGAAGCCGTGGCGTTCGACTCCATCCTTGAGTCTACTTTTCAAGATCCTGTTGGCGAGTATACATGTTCGATCTGCAGGAAGTCATTTAGCCGTAAGGCTAATCCACGGTGACATCAACGTTCGGTCCGAAGAGCACCCAGCCATGAATGCCAGCATTGCGATCGAGTCTTCAGACTCCACAGTCAGTTGAGCCCCATCAATCCGAAAGACAACCACAGTTTGTGTTTCATTTTGTGTTCCATCCATGACTTACACTAATACTTTTTCTCATGGTCGGCTCCTGATTGAACAAGAGCCGTCTGAGATCAGCACAATTAACTTCTGATTTGAGAAGAGCAGCTGACTATGCGGCCAAGACACGGACAATAACATAAGTGAATAGTAAACACACCCATAGCGGCTCCCTCAGCGTGGGTGTGCTCTGATGGAGGGGATATTAAAATGATTGACCTGTAATCCTTGCTGTTGTTGTTCTCTTATTTGACTAACCAATCAGAATAGTACTTATCACGGACTCGTAGAGCTACGTATAAGCGCACATGTGTGATATCGCCTATAAAACACGTCCCTCTGGACCCCACACCCCCATTCCAACTGTTGCAGAGCCATGACGGAGACCCATCCCTATGCCACTCGCATTTTACAACATGTGACCGTGGTTAACTCACTCATGGGTTACCGAGCAGTGGTTCGGTTCATGTTTGCAGATGGCGATGACAACGATGCTCGGGCTATGGACCACGAGCGCTCACGCCGGAACCAGCGACGGCTCGTGGACCTCGCAATGGTCTTTGTTCTATTGAACCTGACGCTGTGGCTATGACAGTTCTGTCTTCCAGCGACAGAAAAGAACGGCTCTTCAGAGCATCCATGTCTTCCGAAAGAGAAACGGCTAACTAAGCACGATGTTCACACACACAAACACACACACACACACGCGCGCGCACACTCACTCACTCACCATCGTTAGTGCATCCATGCCTTAAGATGGAGGTTGGGCACGCCTCACGAGCAATTTGGACCACGGATGGTCCATCTCTACCCCAAACACCTTCCTTCACACGCCCAAAATGCCCACTTTGGATACTACTCCTATTGATGACATCACCAATGATGTCACAGATGACATGGACATCCCTTAAGTCGTGGTCTACACACCAAGGACTTCACAATGACACCTCATACGACGCATTCGGACCAAGAATGGTCCTTCAATCGCTCAAACACACTCCCACGCACGCCCTGAATGACATCTTGATGTTACTACTGCCCAACTGAGCATGCGTAGCGCAGTGCGACTTCCAACAAAAACCATACCATTCGTTGTCTACATGCAGACAGCTACAGGATGACACCCAACACGGTCCATTCGGACGACGGATGGTCCATCTCTACCCCAAAAACCTCCCTTCACACCCCCAAAATGCCCACTTTGGCTACTTCTCCTACTGATGACCTCATCGACGACGTCAAAGATGACGTGGACATCCCTCAAGTCGTGATCTACACACCGAGGGCTTCACTTTGACACTTCACACGACGCATTCGGACCAAGAATGGTCCCTCAATCGCTCAAATATACCCATGCGCACCTCCAGAATGACCACTTTACTTACTGCCCCTCAACTGCCCATGCGCAGATTGGCGCGACTTCCAATCAAAAACACGCCTGTCGGACTCAACCCCACGAAAGCTTCACTGGGATACCCCAACCGGTCCATTTGGATAAAATATGGGTCCCTTGGTTGCCCAAACATGTCATTTCCCACGTCCAAAATGACATCTTTCGTTACTACTGCCCAATTGCGCATGCGTAGCACAATGCGACTTCCAACAAATACCATACCATTCGTCGTCTACATGCAGAGAGCTACAAGTTGACACACGACACGGCCCATTCGGACCACGGATGGACCATCTCTACCCCAGACACCTCCCTTCACACCCCCCAAATGCCCACTTTGGCTACTACTCCTACTGATGACGTCATCAATGACATCACAGATGACGTGGACATCCCTCAAGTCGTAGTCAACACCCCGAAACATTGAATGGAAAACGACGGAGACACCAATAGCTAGCATCATGCCAAGTTTTAGGCTTCTGACACAAATCAAACAATGAACTAAGGTAATTTCAGTATTTGGTCATTATTATGGCGGCCATCTTGAATTTGGCGGCCATGCTGGAAAAAAATTGTGTGGGTCCTTATCAGAAATTGATCGGGTCATCATTGGCTACTACTATGCCAAGTTTCGTGCTTTTACCTCGAAGTGCACAATATTTTCACCATATTGGTCTACTACATTCAAAATAGCTATGTGCCAAATTTCATGCTTGTAACCGAAAGTGCGCAATATAACTGCACAACTATGATGTATTGTTCGCGCACAAGGTTGTTTAACTCATTAAATAGTCATTTCTGTATTATAAAACCAGTTGCGGATAAAGTCAGTTTTGAGTATTATCAATGAGTCGGTATAGGCCTAGCTGAGACAGTAAGTGCAGCTCCAGGGATTGGAGGGTCATTGTTTCGATTCCCACAGAGGGTTAAATTATTCTTCCTTTCAAAACATATATCCATATATGCGAATTGCTTGAGGGGTAAAGTTAAACATCGTACCAAATTGTCATTTCTATAAGTGGCATCTTTATTCGGCGAAAGTTGGTGAGTTGTTTCCCTTACTTCTGAATCGTAATTGTTGCGTTTGTTTTTATGATGTATGGTCTATAATTTGATAGGGGAGAGTGGGGACACATGGGACAGGGGAGACTTGGGACACCCCTTATTTAGTACCCTTGTGGAAGTCAACGGAGACTGAGCTTACATGTGCTGTTTGGTTTTCATACCGCCTCTCACATTTACCATTCTGGTGTTTCCCGGAATCACTGAAGCGAGTAAATCTTTCTTTTTATGTTTTTTAACTTGAAAAGCTAGATTTTGGAGGCCACGCCCATTTGTTTATACGGTGCAATATAAGGAATATGATACCGATATCTTGGCACAGGATTGTCTTTTATATAGGGCGCACATGACACTGACCAAATTGGTGAGGGCATGGACAGTTGAACAAAAAAATCGCGATTTTGCTAAGTTGGGCCCCCTGGGGAGAGTTGGGACACAGTGCCACCCTATAGAGTGTCCTATCTCTCCCTGCACTTTCGAAGAATATTGCGATATGTATTTTATTACTTTCGGTCGGCAAAGTGATAATTTTTTAGCAAGTTCACATTTCCATGTTAAGCCATTATTTTTTTCAAATAAAAAAGTTAGTTTGAATGCATTTAAGTCTTTACATCAGTTGTCCCATATCTCCCAACTCCTTGTCCCATGTCTCCCGACACTGTCCCAAGTCACCCCCAAAATATGCGGAAATGAAATCGTCTTCACATCATAACACACTCGGTTTGGTGTCTTAAACACTATGGCACTGGATGGGTATTCACCTCAGCTTTGTGCATGGCACGTATTGATTTGCACAAATAAATACTTTGGACAGAATGTGAAATAATGTGACGTCACGGAAATAGTGTCCCAGGTCTCCCCACTCTCCCCTACCAAGTATTATCCAATGTTAATCATAATGACAATGCGTTACTTCTTCACCAATTTGTGATTTATCTAGATTGGGTAGATAAAATGATTACTAGAAGTAGTGAACTTATTTTTCTACTTACTAAGACAGTCGCCTATGACTGTATGCAAATTAGCTGAACCACTGACAAGGTTGCGGCTCATCTTCCTTGGTATATAAGCAATTCAAAACTCTTAAAGTGTATATACATGTACCTACTGTTCAGTGAAAATGGTGAAATCTGAAGACAGTGACTGATGTGTCGATCGACAGCTTTTAAGCGACTCAAGTTTCGTATGTGTTGACGTACGAGAATTGAAGTCTGAACGAAAATCAACGAAGCAATAATTCATTCCACCGAATATAGTTGCAAATGAATTCAAACGTGTCTGAAGACAGGGTTGTCATGTGAGATCGGAGGTTGAAAAGAAAAGTGTGGCAGAGATCACACTCTCTTAGCGCATGCGTATTTCAAAAAGTCACAAGAAGAAGAAAAAGAACAAGTGAGAAATGACTTCATTGTATATAGTCAAAACCTGCGGCAGTGGCAATAATACAGTGAAAGGCATATCAGCGGAGGTAGTGGTAATTGTAGAAAAAAACGCCATCTGCCAGAGTTTTCATGCCCAGGGAAGTAATTTTCAGCTTCTAATCCACAATTGTAGGAATTGCGTGATAGGTCTGATACCATATATATTCACTTTCCCCGTTCAAAATCCAACGATTTTGACTGGTCCGTGTCGTCTATACTGAATTGACAGACGACGTCACAATGATCGCTTTGGTAATGTCTTGGTACAAGTTATCGTGTATGCCAAATTTCAAAACATTCAGTTCAGCCGTTGATTTTTGCAAATCAAAAAGGCTATAAATATTTGGAATCCAAATAAATTTCAAGGATTTAGTCATAGCGCGAAAATCTACGCTCTTCAGTCTCCCTTCTCGCTTACGTTGCCTAGCAAAATGAAAAATTTATATTTCCTTAATTTTCAATGAATTTAGTATCAGGTTTATAACTTTGATCTGTGAAACTATGGAATGGGGTTGAAGGCTTAATCGATCTGTCCAAGATGCATAATGACACTTTTCACTATTCAAATTAAGGCATATGACAGTCTTGATTTTCGATCAGAATAATTAATTAGGTTTCTGTATTTGCGTGTGTTATCACCTGCAAAATAAATTCCCTGACACTCTTTTCCATACAGCAAGTCAATACCAAGACATGGTTTGCTCCTATATAAATGATTACCTATTTCATTCTTAGGAAATATCATATCATCTGACAAGTTCGGCCAAGCCTTTTCAAAGGTTGCTAATTTTATTCATTTCTTTTTTTTTTAATTCTGCAAATAAGAAACATTTCTAGTCAGTATCTATGTGTAACCACCATAGATTTTCCTATGGTTGTTACTAAATATATTACTGTACATTTCCTTAAAACATAACTGCGTAGGCACCCCCCTCCCCCACCCCACTCTCCCTA
>JAVTVY010041189.1:0-19027 GCA_036873755.1 Hanleya hanleyi
CTGTTTGGTCACCAGACGCCAGTTTTCCCCAATTCTTGCATATCGCTCCAATTTATTACTTATATACGGTAGGATTTTGGTGGTGGACTGTTAGCCCAAGAGGCCCGCCCTCTGTATTCTGTCATTCGACAAATTTGTGTAGGTTTATTGTTTTTTGGGGAAATTTAAGCCGTACGACGTGGGGCATTACAGGTAAATCTTTCTGGATAATCTTTAGTCCAGTCAATTTAGGCTTTGACCTGGAACTAATTGCAACAGAATGTATCTCTCCGCTAACTTGACTAATAATACTTTACCAACAATATATCAAAAGTCCTAAGAAATCTGAGTGGTGGAACATTTAAAATTTAGCATTATAAAATCCCACCACGCATGTAGCAATATTCTGTTTCGAACGGGCTACCATACGTTGAAAGGGAGACTACTCTTTACAACCCAACGTTGTTGACGAATCCGACCAGCTGATCGAAGCAAACAACCGAAACCTATTTTCACCCGGTGGTGCGTTCGAGACCGATGAGTGCTCCTAATTCATGTTCTATACACTGATGGTTGATGAGCATTCTGCAATATCGTGAAATTGAGAATGTATTCACATGAGGTACTTTTCTCTGCCATTTCACGGCGCTGTTGTTGCAATATTATTGCTGTCAGCGCAGTACGGCTGTATCGTAAAATTGATGAATTGCTCGTTGTTTTCCAATTTTCCAGAGCTATGCATTTTGCAGATATACTGCCGATGAGTCCGAATAACACACATACGAATCACTGTTTCGTTAACTGCACGGCTGAAACGTGAGTGTTCACCGCCCCCTTTCCTTCATCCATATATGGCACTGCAACGAAATGTATGGAAACGCGTACGCGCCAAAATGCGCGCATTCTCACACGTGGGTGCCAAGTTTGGATGTCACACCAATAAACGCGTTATAAAGCGCTCCCCGCCCCGGACAACTGACCATACGTTTTTCATCGTAACTTCAGAATGGAAGGAGACTAGAAACAAACTTTCAGACTTTTCAGACTTTCAGACGATGTATTTTATCACGTGTATTACAAGCGCTGTTGTATAAAACTGGCCGTGAGGCATGGTGAAAATATCAACATAGCTACCCTTATTGGTCATTCAAAATAGTTTGGTTGTCTTTCATCTATCAACTTGAATGTTTTTATTGGCCATCTCACTTGAACATGATTAAATTCACATGAGGTGTAATCGCAGCATATCTAACAGTTTATATCTCAAACATATTTCAAATTCAGAAATCCTCCAGCCATCAAAAAAGGGATTTTATGTCATGATGGAACAGATCGAGGAGTTCTCATTTTTAGATAATGCCAAATACATAATGCGATATGTCTCAGTTCTCTATCCTAGCGAGCTTAGGAGCATATTTAATGGTCATATTACGCAGAGGTGCGTATTGCAATGTACTATGGAGGTATTGCGAGCTTATTTTCTGTTCAATCATATTTTCCCCTCTATAGTCTATGTTCCTGGTGTTTTTCGTCCGATTCTGTTGATATCCTACGGAAGCATAGATAGGATATGGGTGAAAATTATTTTTCGTTCACGAAATTATCTCCGACCCGGAGAAAATTATCTCCGACGCCGAGATACATCTCCGACCCGGAAAAAATTAACTCCGACCCGGAGATACATCTTCGACCCCGAGATACATCTTCGACCCGGAGAAAATTATCTCCGACCCTCAGATATATCTCCGACCCCAAGATACATCTCCGGCCCGGAGATAATTGACCAATGAGAGTCGAGCTGCTGTAAGGATCGCTTCAACACCATTGCTCAATCATCTCTGGGTCGGAGATAATTATCTCCGGGTCGGAAATGTATCTCCGGATCGGAGATAATTATCTCCGGGTCGGGGATGTATCTCGGGGTCGGAGATCAGTTTCTCCGGGTCGGAGCTAATTATTTCCGGGTCGGAGATAATTGTCTCCGGGTCGGAGATGTAATTCCAGGTCGGAGATAATTATCTCCGGGTCGGAGATGTATCTCCGGGTCGAAGATAATTACCTCCGGGTCGAAGGTCCGGGTCGGAGATAATTTCGTGAACGGAAAAATAATTTTCACCCATGTCCTTCCTATCTATGCTTCCGTAATATCCTCTTTCCACGCGGACATAATTTATTCCAACTAGCTAAGATGGTTTTGTGGGATAAACTATTAACCATTTATTTGAAAACAATACAATTGGACCTGCAATGGTAATTTGGTAGATGTATTAGATCATTTTTGTTATCTCGGCATTTGTCGGAAATATAATTTAAATCTGGAGGAAACCCGTACAGCTCTGATTGAAAAGGCAAGGAGATCAATATTCATTTTGAAGAGATGTTTTTATAATCTAGAACTTGATGTAGATACTAAGTTGGAAATTTTTGATAAAATTATAAATCCTATACTATTATATGGATGTGAATTATGGGGTTTTAGTGACATGAAAGATATAGAATCTGTATACACTCAATATTGTAAGTTTGTTTTGGGTCTCCCAAAAAATGCTCCAAATATGTTTATATATGGGGAGCTTGGCAGATACAGCTTGTCTACTGAATGTAAAAAATGATAGTTAAATATTGGGTTAAGCTTGTGAATAAGAAAGATTCTTTACCTTATAGACTGTACCAATTACAATGCGGGAAAGTTTATCCAAAAAGGTTATATAACTGGAGTAAGGGAATTAGACATTTACTGGAGAGTAATGGATACGGGTATTTATTTCATTTGGAAGACCCGACCCAATTAAATATATATATCATATACACAGAACGATAGAGGACTCTTTTATACAAAATTGGTCAGCTAATATTAAAACATCAACAAGATTCTCAACATATGTAATGGTAAAAGAGGTTTTCTCGAAAGAAAAATACATAGAGTTTTCAGCATCATTAAGTGGAAAAGTCTTTCGTACTATAGTTCGCTACAGATGTGGTTTTCATGGGCTAGAACTTAAAATCGGTCGATACAATAATATCCCGAAACCTAATCGTATTTGTAAGGTCTGTAGCTCCGGTATGGTGGAGGATGAATTTCATTTTCTACATTGCTGTCCACTGTACTCTGCCCTAAGAAAACAATGTTTTAAGAAATATTACTGGCCATGGCCGTCCCTTAAAAAATTAAAACTATTGTTAAATTTCCAGTCTAAAAAAGGGATTATCTCTGTGGGAAAATTCATAATTGACGCCAAAGAACTTAGAGCACAATACATGGCTGGACAAGTATATGCATAAGAACTTAGTAATTCTGGTATTTATGTCTATATTTATATGACAGTCGGTAGAAAAACATCAATCTGAAAATGACTTTAATTGCTAATATGTAAGCAAACGAGACAAACATTAATTTGAACTGATTGATTAGTCAGTCTAGTCGAGTTGTCTGTTAAGCCAGTCTTATTATTTCAGTCAGTGGTTTGATTCTATTATATTATATACTGTATATGTGATTGGGAGAGGAGCCATGTGGCTCATTCCTGCAATAAACACACCTTGAAAACAATCTCCAATTTTGTTTATCAGAATTAGCCAGATAGACACTTTGGGTTCATCACAGGTATCCATCCAGAAATGTAGTGTGGTGAGTCTCAGCTATTTGCAGATAGTATCGACAATGGGTCTGTCGGGTTGTGAACCCTAAATCGACCCCGTCAAGTAAATATTTAACGTCGCCACAAAGATGAATGTACTGAAGTAGCTGATTATATATGAGAAGTAAAACTTTCGTGTGAGGCACATACATAAATTTCCTTGCTCATTGTATGGTAACAATAATTGTTTATGGATAAAGTAGATTTGATATTACAGTAATGACGATAATTTTATCAAACCAGGTCAATGAATCTTCACTGCCGAGCCTAGTCCGCTCCATAACCTCTTGCGCCATGACGATGTGTTACTTCTGACGGACTGTCACTGGCTGGGGTTAGAGCTGAATCGCCTCAAAAATCGCGTAATCGACGACACCACGCAATGTCGCTGGCAGCTCAATTCGATATAATAGACAGGTGGAAAATTTCAGAAGAAGCCTCTAGAAAATGTTCCTGAGGCATTTTTTGGTACAAGCTGGTAATAAGTTGTTTTAGGATATTTCAAGGGTGCTGAATCCGAATCTGCTTGTTAACAAAATATCTTTCCCCGTTAAAACTTCGAAAATTGTTAATTAAAACATGACGTAAAAATGAACAAAATGTAAAAATTGATTCACACCTACAGATCGGCGATCACACTTCGACTGAATCAGAGGTCCCTGAATGCCAAAGAAGAGGATGAAATATAGCTATGAGTTCGTTGAGAATAATAAGCAATAAAAATGCATTACAAATTCACGGTTACAGCTAATTTTTTAATTAAAATTGATTGACTTGGTAAGGAATTACCTGAAACCCTGATTTGGGCAAGTTGGTGAGCATATCACCGGATTTGTATTTTTCTGCCAGTTTTTCTAACCTTCGTTATCTTTATTTGTTCTTAGATATGCCATGGGAACGATCGAGAATGGTAATCTAATATAGATTTGTGAGGATTTTGGAGTCCAAATATCGTCTTCCGCTCATTTGTGATAATGTTTCAGATATCAGACAATACAATGCAGAATACGGAGATCACCAAAATTGGAACTGTCGATGATCATCTTTTTTGAGACAAATGGGGGTGCGGATTGGGTGAATGGTTAACAGGGCGACTCGCAAATTCTGCTCCTGAACAGGATTATGTCGACAGGATGAAAATGCTAAAACTACTCTAAATAATTGAATATCTTTTTCTGAATACTTCAGATAATGTGAATTATCCGGTAAATTAGGCCAAGGCCACACCGTATTACCAAGGCGTTTTGCTGATTTATTGACCTTTCTCCTGAAGATAACGGACAATTCTGAGGTGTTGCTTCTCAAAAATGCCCAGCATATTGGAAGATAGTTGCCCAATGAGTGACAGGTTGAATTGTATGCAATAAAGACCCATAAAATGGTTCATATCGGACAGAAGTGTAATCCTCCGAAAAGCGAAGTGTGCAACTATATGATAAAAATACACTATAGGTGTGTTGAATTTTCTCTGTTTCACCTTTCCAAAAATAAAGGAACTTCACTATTATGGGGTGAATTTCTTCAGATTTCCAATCCGTACAAACATAATGAATGCGGTAATGTATGAAAACCTCCCTTTCTTCAACTGCATTTAACGTGGAATATTCCCTGAAATATAAAGAGCATACGGATTTGTTTGACCTCACTCTTAAATCTGTGAACCAAATTCGCATTCCTACTCGATGCCAACTGAAAAATAGTATGTTGCATTATAAACCCAGCAATTGAAATATGGGCAATTACAGATGAAAACTGTCTATAACATAATTCCTATCCGCGACGTTTCGGCCAAAGTATCTGCTGATGCTTTTTTGTAAAGCAGTGGAACTTCCTACATCGTCCTAACCTATTTTGTATAATGTTCTGTGAAAGTTTCAACAATATACATTAAAAACTAAAGAAATTTGTCAATACCGCCCAGGTTATTTTCTGGTCACAATGACGTCGTCTTCTCAACGTTGCAGTATACGACCTGGCCGCCCGACGTCATCAGTACAATAACATGGCCTGTATTGGCGACTTTCTCTGATTTTGCACATATTTTGTTGAAACTTTGACAGAAAAGTATACAAAATTGGTTAGGATGATATACTAACTTTCACAGCTCTACGTAAAGTATTAGTTGATATCTTGACCGAAACGTCGCGGATGGGAATTAGGTTACAGATCGACTATAGTAAAGTTGTGGCTAAAAGTTGGCCTCGTGATGTCCACTCTATTAAGTTGAATGTTGTTCAATAGCACGACATCTTCTTTCTTTGGAGAGAGAAGGTAAGAGTAATCCACTATGTCATGAAGTAGATGAAGCATTTCATGGAAATCGCATATATGTACATATATTTCAGGATTAATCTACTCCACTCCCTAAACGGCCGTATTTTTCTGACGTTATTTTCTCCAAAATGGGCTTTTGAACACCCCTGATTCAACTATAAATTTCACCGCTTTCCACCACAGCAACAGCTTAGGACTTTTGATATGTTTTACACCAAAGCTCTCTGAACCAGATGCTCGAAAAATCATTTCTGTTGCAATTTGTTCCAGGTTGGGCTATTTTTGACCGTAGATTGACTGGACTACTTTTATTTACAAGGTTGAAGCGTTTACTCTGTCAGACGTATTCGATACTCATCCATTAACATCGGATGAGTTATCTGCTTGACCTGATCTGTCATCACAGCTCCCCAGCTAGGTTAATCTAATTCCACTTAATTCGGTGCTAGAGGCCGTGTGGATATTTCAAAAATATTTGAACGATGTATATCAATCCAAATGAATTATCATTTTGAGAAACTGTTCTCACCCTTTCTGTCTGCGTACAGAAAAGGGTATAGCTGTCAGGCAACACTGATTAATATGCTAGAATCTTGGAAAACTGCTTTAGATAAGAAAGAATATGTAGGAGCTGTTTTTATGGACCTATCCAAGGCCTTTGATACGCTACCACACAAACTACTTATAGCAAAGTTTGAAGCGTACGGTTTCTCTGAAAACGCGGTAGGTCTAATTCAAAGTTATTTGAGCAATAGACAACAAAGAGTGCGTTTGGGCCAAACTGTCAGTTCCTGGTTACCTATTTTATCTGGTGTGCCTCAAGGCTCCATACTGGGACCTGAATGTTTTAATGTTTTTATTAATGACTTCCTGATATCAGCATCGAACATACTGAAAATTAATTATGCTGACGATAATTCCTTGTATGACCATAAACCATCAATTGAAGAACTGTTATCTGTTCTAGAATATGAGACAAGGAAAGCTGTCTGTTGGTTTGAGGATAACTATATGATTGCAAATCCTGACAAATTTCAACTCTTTATAATCAGTCCTAAAGCGGAAGTGTTAACGCATACAATGAAATTAGACTCGCTTGAGATAACGAGTCAGAGTCAGGCCACTGTACTGGGTATAACTCTAGATCACTTACTAAACTTCGGTGAACATGTTTCCAAGGTGAGGACCAAAGCAAATAGATCTTTGAGTGTGCTAAAACGTTTGTCTGCTTATCTCACTGAATCTGCCAGAATGGATATTTTTCGATGTTTTATATTATCGTATTTCAACTATTGCTCTCCAGTATGGCACCACTGTCGTCAGAAAGACAAACTTTCTCTGGAAAGAATCCAGAAAAGGGCACTCCGGTTCGTTTTCAACGATTATGTGTCACCGTATGAAATATTACTGGAGAAAGCAAATGTACCATCTCTTGTAATCAGTAGAGAGAAAACGATTCTTCTTGAAATCTTTAAAACACTTAATGACCAAAACGCCCCATACATGAAAGATATATTTCAATTACAGTATTCTAGACACTCACTCAGAGATGACAGAAAACTAAGCATTCCCAGGGTACGAACGACAAAATTTGGTTTAAATTCACTAAGATATTACGGTGCCAAATTATGGAACAGTCTACCTATCGAAATTAGACAGTCGTCAACATTAAACACGTTCAAAAGTAGAATTAAAGATTTTCAAGGTATGAAATGCAAATGCTATCTCTGCTCAAAATAAATATCACGTCTACAATTTATGTGATAGAGTTACGGGACTATTATAGCCACAATGTTTTACGTATATATTTTATATTGTTATTTTAGGTGTTTTATTGTCCTCCAGTCGACAAATAGCCATCAGTGCTAATGTTTTTAAGTTGTACAAGTTCGACTTTAAATAAATATTTGTATCTTGTATCTTGTATAGTCTCCACATGAACAGCTGCGGTAAATGCATGGCTGAGATACTGAGGCTACTTCCAAGAATCTACCGTATTCGCGAGTCTGAATGTGAGGTCCCCAGGGAAGCTACTGTGGAGCTATATGGTTGTTTTAGTCACTAGACGTCAATCTTTGACACCTCTTGCATATCGCTCCAATTTAAACTTTCAATCTTAATGGTTTTCTTTTGTGCGATTGCTCTGGTATACGGCGCTGTCCAGTCAATGTCCGACGTGTTCAACATAAAATTGCGGATCGAATAAACTTTGCGCGGAAAGTTGTTCCCTTGTCGCCTCCAACGTCAGTCTCGGCATCCATGCTTCCTTAGAACAGATCTCGCCCTATCCTTGGGTTCACTGTATTTGTCTTGTGATCCCCAAGTATGGGGTTGGGTTGAGCCGTGATGAGAGTAAAATTCGCTGTTTTTGATGCCCGCCGAACAGGAGCTGCTGAGTGTTAAGACTGTGGATGGTCTGAGTGTCGTAGATTCCCTTCGACCTTGTGATGGCCACTGTCTGGGTTATGAGTGATTTGTCAATCGACGATCTTCGGTGTTTGAGCTTTTACGTCTAAAAACTTATAGGCATACGGACGACTCGTTGCGGCTTGAAATGGCTGCTTGAAAAGGTTGATGTTCTGTGCATAATTCCGAACACGTGGATTTTCGTTCTGTCGATGGGATTGGAGAACAGCAAATATTGGTAGTTCGAGGCAATATCCCGGAACGCCTTTCCGTGACCTCTTCATGACATTTGTACGCTGCATCGGTGCTTCGGTCATGCATAATGAAATCTACAATTGTCTCAACATCGATCGTCATTATCAACGGTCGACATCTAATCTGTCTCTAATCCGATTTTCTGAACTGTAGAGATCATGATACTTCACGTGAGAAATAGTGAAAGTATTGTCGTACCAATATCTTTAGCCTAACTTTAAATGGGATTATGTTTTGTATGTATTTTTTTATTGTACTTCGGCGATGATTCGTCGTGCCTTATTTCCAAAGTCGTCTAGCTTGATCTTCCAAGGACCAGCAGGCAAACGATCGGCAAGTTCCAGATGCCGGTCTGTGACCTGGAAACGGGATAGTCCTCTAAACTTCATCGAGATGACGCCATATTGCACTCAAGACAACAACAAACTAGTATTGAATTTTAGATATTCGGGATTCTTTAATGCGTCCGTTATTGATTAAACTTACCACAAATTATAAGATCATTCTCTGGCGATTATATCACGCCTACAACAGAATATACATTTTAGACGTGAAATAAGCTTTTCACGGAGAACTGGACCACAATGAACGCCGGTAACATAGCAACACGAGTTGTAATTCATCGGGTAATTTTTACGATTCCTTCTTGTTGAATTTTCTGCTATGTTTTATAATTCCTTGTATTGCTCATGACAGTAATTTACTTCAAGAAGAATCAATAGATCCTTGTTTCATACATTCATAACTGTCATCTGATCATTTCTTAAGAAGGCGCTTTTATCTCTGTCTGAATTGTGATTTTTGCTCTGCAATTCACATGTGTCTTGAGCTGAGAAATCTTGGAGTTGAATATCTTGGAGTTGAACATCTTTGGAGTTGACGATCTTGGGAGTTGAATATCTTGGGGTGGAATATCTTGGAGTTGCATATTTAACTTCGAGTTGAATATCTTGAAGTTGAATATTTATCTTTGAGTTGAATATCTTGAAGTTGAATATTTAACCTTCAGTTGAATATATTGAAGAATATCTTCGGAGTTGAATATCTATCTTGGAGTTGAATATCTTGGCGTTGAATATTTATCTTTGAGTTGATTAGCTTGGAGTTGAATATTTATCTTGGAGTTGAATATTTATTTTGAGTTGAATATGTTGAAGTTGAATAACTTGGAGTTGAATATCTGTCATGGAGTTGAATATCTTGGAGTTTAATATTTATCTTGGAGCTAAATATCTATCTTGAAGTTGAATATTTATCGAGTTGAATATGTTGGAGTTGAACATGTTGGAGTTGAAAATTGTGGAATTGATTATTTCGCTGACTTGATATCAGGTACTGGTATACTGTACAAAACAGAGTTAAGATCTTGAAAATTGGCCTCTGATTTTTCTGTTGATCAGCACAGACAAAAAATCGGCAAACATTTCATAAATTGCCAAATTCATCAAGCAAAGTTGGCCAGACTCTTGCTGCCAGTGATCTATGCCTTTTTACGTAATTCGATTACAAATGTTACAATCAATTACAGGTTTTATAGCAATGCAGGGGTGTTCATTCTTGGCAAGTTTATGGATTATGCAATTATTCATATGGAAGTATTATTTACCCACATTGATATGCCTAGCGAATAATATAGAAACTAAGGCTCGCCCTTCTCCACCTGGATCATGTCTATATCATCGTACTTTTCTCGCAACATTGTTCATGGCAGCTTTCTGCAGGGGATTCAGTATTTTCCACAGACTCGAGAGGAAAACAGTGTACGACAAATAAGTCTTTTTTTCTTACATTTGCACTCATTATTGATGGAGGTTACTGGACACAACAACAAATCCTGGATAAAATACTGTTCCATGGCCATCAATTGTACAAGAAGATAAAACTGCAGGACAATGATACTACATACAATTATTTGGCTTATCGTGTTTGTTTGTTTAAACTTATTTATTGTACAAATTATAGTACATGGGATTGGGGTCAAGTTATAATCAACTTATTCACCCCTCTCCCTACAAATATGGATACATAACATGTGTTTACAACAACAAAAAATAATGACGTTTTGGTGGAACCTGTGTGAATATATACATGTCACAAATGAAATAAGTTTTAGGTTTGCATTTTTAGCAACTTACAGGGGAGAAACAAACTATAACAGATTATTGAGTATATGGTGGCAACTTGACTGTAGCGGGCTAGGATTCTAACAGAACTGGGTAGTAGTACATACTAATCCTTCAGCTGAGGTAACTACGTCGTAATCGTGCTACAAATTGAATCTTGAGGTGTTCTTAATAAATGTTAAAACTGACTTGCACATATTATTATTCATTTCATTTGTGAATGACTCGTTTCCCGACAATATATCTTGGCGGTTATAGTTTGGAGGCAAGTCGTTTTGTAATTCATCCCTTAGATTGTTATATAAGGGACAAATAAAGAAATAGTGATAAGCATCCTCTCTTGATTCTCCACATCTACAGCTAGATGTAATAGACAAATTCCTTCTCATTAAATCTGCGTTTAATTGGCTGCATTGATGTCTTAGTTGGGTTAGTACAATGTTAAGTTTCCTTGAACCTATCAAACTGTATTCAGATATACGAGTTTTCTTAGCTAATGAGTGGTGGAAGGCAGAAGTGGATGGTTTGTTTCTTGTATCGTAACTAAATTTGTTCCATTCCTGAATAGCTGACGGGATAAATGAATTTTTGGATATATTTAAACGTGTTCGGGGTGTCGCATAATTTGCGTCATTCCTCAAGTTGTACGGAGTGGTTTGTCCTACTTGGGGTGTCATTAAATTATATATATAGTCGGGACTTTCTCCATTGTGAATTTGGTACATTACTTTCAATTTTGCAATTTTTCGTCTATTTGCCAAGGTTTCCCAGCCAGTTTCTAACAATAGGGTCTCTCTACTGGCATAAACAGGAAGACCGGAAACAATTCGTGCTGCAGCAAATTGAAGTTTTTCTACTCGATCCGCTTCTTCTAATGTGCATCCATCCCAGATCACAGAACCGTATTCTAACATGGGCCTGACAAATGATAGATATATTTGAGATAATGCCTGTCTGCCAAGCTGGTATTTCAGTTTTCTCATCATTCCAATGCGTTTAGAGGCGGTATTGATAATGTGATTGATGTGGCTACTCCATTTGCAGTTGTCTTGTAGGATCAGGCCTAGGTGACGATGGTTGGCGGAAGCCTGAAGGAGACAATGGTCAAAATAGATTTTAGGATATGTTGGGGAAGTCTTATTTGAGAACAGAATTAAAATGGTTTTTAGGGCATTAAAGTTCAGAAGCCATTGTTTTGACCATTCCAATAAGGACTGTAGATCCCGGTTAACTACACTTTCAATATCACAAATGTGAATTGACGTGAACTGCAAACAAGAGTCATCTGCAAAAAGTCTGGTAAGACTTATAAGTTTGTCAGCTATGTCGTTAATGTATATCAGAAATAACAAAGGGCCTAATACGGAACCCTGTGAAACTCCTGCATTTACTTTTTGTGAATCGGAGTTTGAATTTCCCACAAACAACTTTTGATGATCGATCCTCAAGATAGCTTTTCATCCAATTCAATAATGCACCTGCAATTCCATGTTGTTTCAACTTGAACAGTAACCCCTTGTGCCATACCGTGTCGAAGGCTTTAGATATATCACAAAAAAACATGCATGAGTTTGTGCCTTCATCTAGGGCTTTACAAATACTATCATAGATTTCAATAAGCTGGTAAGCAGTTGAATGTCCAGGGAGAAAACCGGACTGGTACTTATAAAATAGGTTATGTGAGTTGAAATGATTATAGATGTGTTTGAATATAATTCTTTCCATTATCTTTGAAACACAACTCAGCAGCGATATAGGACGATAATTAGAAGGGAGATGTCGATCTTGTTTTTTGAAAATAGGTAATATATTTGAATTTTTTCAACATTTAGGAAATTGTTTGCTTGCTAGTGACATGTTAAATAACTGACACAATGGTTTAGCAATGGTTTTGACGCAACCTTTAAGCATTCTATGGCTGATTGCGTCTGGACCTACTGCATATTCAATTCGATGCTATTAATAATATCACAAACTTCGTCTTCATTAATGGCAATACTGTTTAGTAAGCTGTCGCATTTATACTCGAATTGAGGTAAGTCGGCAGCCGAATCATCTATAGTAGAGATGGAAGCGAAGAAATTATTCAATGTATTCGCTTTGTCTATATCACTAAAACAGATGGATTCCGTTTGTCCAGAGTTTTGTACTCTTAAAGGGGGGATTTCAGATGTATTTTGAGGATCGCTAACGAATCTCTTCAATGTCTTCCAGTAAAATTTTGGGTCATTTGTTTTCGAAGTTTCCGGTAGGTTTTCAATGTTATTGTAATAATTAGCTTATCATGACCGCCCTAGGTTATTCATCCTTGTTGATAGAAACTTTTCGTTGTCTCTGATCAAAACATACTGCGAAAGTTTTTATGATCATTAATCTGACAATATGAAATTCTTCACATTGGAATATTCTGTCAACATTCACGGAGACTGCCCCTAATGGCATTCTGGTTTTCAAAGAAGTTTACTGGGCGATTTCTCGTTTGGGTTTACTATCGGGGCATTATCGGGGCATTCTTATGTTGATATTTTTATCATATGGTAGCAATAAACTAGCTAAGATTCATAGCGTCTCCCTTCCCACAACGCTATGCCGACGTCAAACACATTTCTCTGGTGGTAACTCGAACATCTCCATGGCGCACTTATTATTACGTTTGCGCCCTATTGGACCTTCATTAAACCCTATTCACTCACTCACTCACTCATTAACTTCGGAAAATGGGTCGCCGTGAATAAAAATACAGAAATGGCAGACTAAATGGCCATTCGTCGGTCAAATATTAATTACAGGCGTTAAAATTATCCCTATGGAGCCTCAAAATCACCTGAAATCGAGGGTCAAGACGATGAGCATTTAATAATAAGAATATAATAATACTTCATTTACAGAGGAGATTCAATTAGTAGAAGACCCTCTCTCACTCACTCATGCACACAAGACACACATTATGACACAATAGAAAACAGAATACGACCAATGATACAATAAATCATGTACAAGTAGTATGATACTTTGACAGAATATGAGCTTCCATTCGTCTCTTGAATATATTTAAATTCGATCAGAATTTAATATTATTGGGGAGCTGATTCCAAAGAGTCACACCAGAGTATTGAAGCGAATGTTTATATGCTTCAGTTTTGGGTTTAGGGGCAAGAAGTTATTAGAGGTGGTAGATCGTAGAGCTTTTTGGTAGACAGTTGCAGTTGGAGTAAATTGTTTACAGAGGTAAATTGGAGCTAGGTTATGTAGTGATTTAAACATAAGAATTGCTTTGTGGTAAGTAATTCGGTCATATATAGTCATCCATTGTAGCTTCTTAAACATTTCTTGTCTTGGGGTATTATAGTCTGCATTCAGTATTATTCTGGCTGCACGCTTCTGAAGACGAAGAATGCAGTCTAATGACTGGTGTGGTGGGTATTTCTTTATTCTTTGTAATAATGTGAGCTTGGATGATATCTTAGCACATTGTTTCTGAATATGTTTCTCTCAGGATAATTTTTCCTCGATTATGATTCCAAGTAATTTGGCATCAGTAATATTTTCAATATTGGTTCCTTTTATTTGCAGATTTAGTGACCTCTAAACTTAGCCAAGTTATGTCTAGACCCTATTTTCATACATTTAGTTTTTTTCCGCATTTATTGCCATATTATTTTCCTCACACCATTGTTCAATCCTAGAGCTTCCATCAGTTAATTTTCTTTCAATTTCACACAAGTCTTTAGATGATGCTGAGATGGTTGTGTCATCAGCAAATAGATCCATAATGCAGTGTTTCACATGTAGAGGTAAATCATTAATAAAGATCAGAAACAGAAGTGGACCAAGGATCGACCCTTGAGAGACACCACATTTAACATCTCTCAATTCAGAGTGAACATTAAACAGACATACTGAACATTAAACAGACATACTGAACATTAAACAGACATACTGAACATTAAACAGACATACTGAACATTAAACAGACCTACTGAACATTAAACAGACATACTGAACATCAAACAGACATACCTTTTGTTTCCTAGAAGACAGATAACTTTTAAACCACGATCAACATTTGCCACTCAGACCATTCCGTCATATTAGACCCCATGTATACAGGGGATGATGATCACAACATCGGTTATGGTATTTTTATTCATGGCGGCCCTTTTTCTCAAGTTAATGAAGGTCCAATAGGGCGCAAAGGTAATAATAAGTGTTTGACGTCGGCATAGCGTTGTGGGAAGGGAGACGCTATGAATCTTAGCTAGTTTATTGCTACCGTATGATAAAAATATCTATATAAACATTAGAGTAATACAGGCTTGCCTTTTAGATCAGCTGGAGGAGTCGGCTGAAGGAGTTTACTTTGTATTGATTAATTGTTGTCATAGGATAGTCAAGTAACATGACTCATGAGTCATGCCATACGATCGATTGTGATTCATTGACCAAAATAAAACGTCTGAAAACAGTTAAGATATTCACATCCATGCATCCCTAAGTTCGACTGTCATACATGTATGGTCCGTCCGGCTTCATGATACGCCAATAATAGCAGCCAGAAACACTTACTTCCATTTCAAATACAGCCGAGGAAATCCCAGTCAAGAAATGTAAATATCTCCACCATATTGAATATCACCAAAAATTGCGAATACAAATGTTTATTAATAATGTTTTTTACTAGTAATATTTTTTTTGACGGTGGAAATTCAGAATACATGGAATACTAATATTCAGTATTTTCTCTCTCAAGCTAATAACTTTTGAAGTAAACATTGGGAAATTATACACAAAATGTTAGCCTTGTGACCGCGCGGAAAAAGACAGAAGAAATTGACAAAGAATAGTTGTGGTTAAAGAAAACGAAAAAATTGGAGGACTGCCAAAGAAAAAAGGATTTTTTGATTAATTAATTTGTTAATTTTTATTTTTGTTTTAGTATAAATTATTTTTCGCTATACCCCTTTTTGGGGCTTCATAGTTTTTCGACGTTATTATTCTTAGGTAAAATAATCTAGTAGTTGAGATGTGACGTTTAAACTGAATTACCAAATATTTCTCCTTCAAGCCACTAATAAAAGGTGATTGTTGTGGGGTTTTTTTCAGTGGGACTAAATTGTCTGTCATATTTAAATTGAGAGGACAATGGAAGACTTATCAGTAAAACTGGAACCTCTTGATCAAGCGACGGGATTATTGGTGCAAGATGATGGGATCAAGTACCGGCATTCTGCAAATGTATGTATGGAAGAGGGAGATGTAACGGTTAAGACAGAACCGACAGCCCAGTATGTGGTCGAAGAACAACAAGGTGATGTCGAGCATGAGCCTTGTGAACAATTACCGGTAAGCTGTAAAACACAGAACTTTGTGGATTGGATAAGAATCAGATCTACAAAAGTCGCTCCCCATTCTACTTGTCGCTTTTGTTGATCTGGCATCAACACCCTCATTTCCATGCATGTTCTGAGTACTGAACAATTACAAATCTTCTCCATGATTTAGGAATGTAAAACGTCAAGCTTAGGCCATAACAATGTGGGAACGATAGGTTGAATTGATAGATCTATCTAAATTCCATTAACCTTAACAGAATATCATCACGGTTTCCAGAGAACAAAATATTGATCCGATGAATCAAGATAAAAATATACGAGATGACTTTTACATATACCGTTCGTCAGTGAGACGGGCCAGATGTTTGGCCTTGATCTGCCAACGGCTTTGTCTTCCAACACAGAAACGCCCCATGGGGCTTCCGGGGATTGACCTGGGATGTCATTGTGCACACTGCAGGTCATGGTAAGAATAGTCCCCAGCTCCTCAGAGAGCTTGTCGTAAGAGGCGACTAACTGAAATATAGTTGAAAGCGACGTTAAATAATATTCACTCACTCACCCGGTTCTTGTGCACGGATCGTAAATCATCGACATGTGAGATAGGGAGCGTTATTTTCCCCCGCCACGAAGTGGTGGGAGAACTAGGAAATACTAGCCATCCGTCTGTTCGTCTCACATTTTGTGAGCACAATATCTTGAGAAATAGTTCAGCCAATCGACTTCAGACATGGGAAGGTGCTTCCCATCAGTTAGACGGCCTTTGATATTGATTCTCGCTGGTTTACGTAATCCACGGTGGCTGCCATTGACCATATTGGATTCCGTCCATCCCACATCTTTTGAACGCGATATCTCGAGAAAAATTCGCCCAGTTGACTTCAAACTTGAAACCTGCAAAGTACGACGGGCCACACGTTTGGCCTTGATCTGCCGACAGCTAGGTCTTTCAACACAGAAACCCGGTTGTTGTGCCGGAATCGTAAATCATCAATTGGTCCGATTGACTTCAAACTTGAGAATGTGCTTCACTGTATGTAATTCAAGATAACTGCCATTGACCATCTTGGATTCCGTCTCTCTCGCATCTTGTGAACGCAGTGTGGTGAGAACAATTTTCCTGGTTGACTTCAAACTTTATGCGCTCTTCATCCGTTAGACGACTAGTGGTATTGATTTTCATTGTGATAGTCTGTAGTCCAAGATGGCTGCCATTGGCCATCTTGCATTCCGCCCGTCCTGTTTCTTTTGAATGTGGTATTTTGAGAACAATTCGTCCAATTGACTTCAAACTTGGGAAGGTGCTTCACATCAGTAGGCGGCCATTACTGTTGATTTTCATTGAAGTAGTATGTAATCCAGTATGGCTGCCAATGGCCTTCTTGGATTTCACTCACCCATATTGTACCCATCTGTGTTGTGGATGCGATATCTTGAGATGTATTGCACCCATCAATTTATAAGCCTGGCCATCCACAATACCATAAACATCTACAGACTTATATTCCAGTGTTACACTACCCATTACTGCTTCCCAAACCTCCTCAACTTGTCTCAACAATTCCAAAAAAATGTCCCTTTCCACGACAAAAAATAGAGAGCTGAAACTTCGTGACTTTTTCCAGGCTCGGGGGAGGGGGGGGGGCAAAAATGCCCTCCTGCCAAACTTTCTGCGATATCTCCGAAACGCCAAAAAATGGAGAGCTGAAACATCCTTGAAGCTATAGGGTATCGTATTGGAGTTAGTTTGAGCCTAATTGCATAACCCCACGAGCAGAGGATCATGGGTAAATTCAAAATGGCGGCCATATGGGGTTCCAGAAAAAGTTATGCTTTCGTCATATTTCTTCAAAAATGTTGCTTTTCCCTGCGGAAAAGTGGATAAAACTTATTTTATTTCATATCAGATAATTATTTGCTAATTTATCATGCAGTTTTTGCGGTACACCCCAAATCGCCCAGGCCAGATAGGGTTAAGGAGATATTTGAAGCTTAAATGCAGTATGCTCTCAAACAGGCTAATTGTTCGAGGACCTGTTAGCTACTCGGCTTGTTTCCAGATCTGGTTTTAATCTATGTGATTATGCAAACAGATTTTTGAAGAAATATTAAAGTAGAACTGAAGTGTTGATATGAAAATAAGCCTAATGATGTTTTTTATTTGATTTAGACCTTTGTCAAGAAGTATTCTAATGACGAGCAGAACGTGTCGATGATTTTTTCGCTAACAGACCTTTTCCTGTTGCCATGTACATGGTAAAATTCCAGACAGCAGAGACGACAAAACTGTCCAACGAATCTTTGAGATTTTGGAACCCAGAAACGGACAATAAAGGAAGAACGACACCTGAAAGAGTTAACACTTGTGAAAAGCCAGACAAATTTTCACTCTGTCCACAAGGTTGTTCGAGTAAAGTAAACCTACATGATCCTGAAAAAACACAAACGGGTGAAAAGCCATACAAATGTTCAGTCTGTCCATATAGCTGTTTACACAAAGGACGCCTGAAGGCACATAAAAGGACACCTACAGGTGAGAAGCCATACAAATGCCTCCTCTGTCCATATAGCAGTTTACACAAAGGGAGCCTAAAGGTACACGAAAGGAAACATACTGGTGCAAAGCCATATAAATGTTTAGTCTGTCCATATAGTTGTTCAACGAAAGGGAACCCGAAGGGTCATGAATGGACACATACTGGTGAGAAGCCATACAATTGCTCCCTCTGTCCATATAGCTGTTTAACGAAAGGAAACCTGAAGGGTCATGCAAGGACACAAACTGGTGAGAAACCATACAAATGCTCCCTCTGTCCATATAGCTGTTCACAGAAAGGGAAGCTGAAGGGTCATGAAAGGACACATATCAGTGAAAAGCCATATAAATGTTTACTCTGTCCATATAGCTGTTCACAGAAATGGAGCCTAAAAATACATGAAAGCACACATACTGGTGAGAAGCCATATAAATGCTCACTATGTCCATATAGTTGTTCACAGAAGGGGAACCTGAGGGTTC
>JAVTVY010041190.1:0-18783 GCA_036873755.1 Hanleya hanleyi
CCTTCTTCATATCACCAGTCCCGGAATATCATCCAACCGTGAAGGCCCAACCTGAGGTTGAAGAACATAATGTGAACTCGAGGCTATGGAAGGATTTGTTCAAAGAAAGTATGGACGCCGAGATGGGCGAGATTTTGGAGGCCACAGGAAACAAGTTTCAACGCAAAGGGTATTCGAAAGAGGAAGCTGCAATTTTAGCCCATAATAAATTGGCACCCAGACTACGACGGGCTTTACGTCAGCAGTATGTCGACTTACTGACCCATATGAAATTGTTGGATAAGGATCCAGTCCATATGGAAATTGAAAGAACAGCGTCGATGTTGAAAACCTCGGGCATGAACTGAAAAGCGGCGTATGTCAGAGCAATAGAACAAAAGAAACATTTGTTCGAACGCATCATTAAACGTCGTTAAAGCGTTAAGAAAGTGTGTTAAAGCGTTGAGACGAGCGTTAAGGCGTAACGACGGGCGCTGACGGGCGTCACTGCATTTCGATGAATTGATGTCAATTCCATGAAATCAGAGCTTCTGAGCTAATTCACCAGGGCGTTGAAGCGTTGAGCTAAGCGTTGATGACCGTTACTGTCTATAAAAGCGAGCGTATTCCCAAAACACGCACAGTCGACGTTCAACCGTCAACATGGCTTATACTTGTTCTGAGTGTGAACGCACGTTCACCAGACATTACGATATGATGCGACACGAGAAAAATATACATGGGATTGAAGACGCCGAGGAGCCCGTTGAGGCAGATACTGATACAGAGATTGATGAGAGTGCATCGACTGATACCGAATCCAAGATTGCTGACAGGCTGACAGATATATAGGGAGAGCTTGACCTCAGAGAGTCAGCCTACATCCCAGGAAAGTGAGGCAGAACCTACCTTCTGGGATCGTATTGTGACAGCAGCTATCAATACTCACGCTGAAGCGATCGAGGACGCCGGAGAGGATAATTTACAACAGACGTACACCCAAATGCGCTCCCGCATCAGGAAAACAGCCATGGCGATCTATGAACAGTATACCTTACTACCGCTTGAAATGAAAGGCGACCCCACGCACAGGTCCATCATGAAGACCAAGCGTCACTTGGAAGAGGCTATGGGGCTACCATCCACAGAGGCCCTGGAAAATGCGATCAGAATGCGCAAACAACTGTTTCAGGACATGCTGCCCGAAGAATATCCAGGCCTGTCCGACGATGATTAGAATAAACGGTTCAGAATGAACATGACCGAAGAAGGAACTCTCTGAAATGGCGACTTCTGATTGGACAAGAATACATC
The DNA here is from genome assembly GCA_036873755.1 of Hanleya hanleyi. Taxonomy (NCBI): domain Eukaryota; kingdom Metazoa; phylum Mollusca; class Polyplacophora; order Lepidopleurida; family Hanleyidae; genus Hanleya; species Hanleya hanleyi. The sequence goes on from JAVTVY010041190.1 coordinate 1,294, forward strand.
TAACGGACAGGAACGAATAGGACAGATGCAAATGGCGGTCTCTGATTGGACAAGAGTCTTTCTTGAATTGTAAACATACCCAACGCGGCTCCCCCAGCGTGGGTATGTTATGATGGAGGGGAAAATAAACTATATGAAAAAAAACTTGTTGTTGTTGTTGTTCCCTCATGCGTCATCCTTGTTGTTGTTGTTTTCTCTCTACGGTCTATATCATGGCGTCAAGGCGCTAGCGGGACCCATACAGGGTCCAGTTTTCGACACTAGGTGACCACATCCCGAAGAAATGGCCAGTTTTCGACACCGGATGTGCCGCCATCTTGAACATACGTGCCGCCATCTTGGATATGTCCCATAATGCACCGGGTCAAAATACTCGCTTCTGATTGTACGAGAGCTCGGACGGATTTGAAATACTCGCTTCTGATTGGACGAGCTCCGCATTGCGTCTGCGCATGCGCAGAATGATATTCCTACCGCACATCCAACCCATCAGATGCCCCTTCACGAATGCTTCACTTTGATACCTCACTCGACCCCATTGGACCATTAGAGGCTCCCCTAGCTCCAAAACGGCTAGTTTCATATCCTTTGACCACCGCGCATGCGCAGAATGCCGATATTCCAACCCCACACCCAGCCCATTAGATGCCCCTTCACGAATGCTTCACTTTGATACCTCACTCGATCCCATTGGACCATTTGTGGCTCCCCTAGCTCCAACACGGCTATTTCCATACCCTTCGGCCACCGCGCATGCGCAGAATGCCGATACTTCAACCCCACACCCAGCCCATCAGAGGCTCCCTCACCTAGGCTTCACTTTAATACCTCACTCGATCCCATTGGACCATCAGGGGCTCCCCTAGCTCCAACACGGCTATTTCCATACCCTTGGGCCACCGCGCATGCGCAGAATGCCGCTATTTCAACCCCACTAGTCCAGTCAGATGCCCCCTCACATAGGCTTCACATGGATACCTCACTCGACCCCACTGGACCAGTAGTAACTCCCCTAGCTCCAACACGGCTATTTCCATACCCTTCGGCCACCGCGCATGCGCAGAATGCCGATACTTCAACCCCACACCCAGCCCATCAGATGCCCCTTCACGAATGCTTCACTTTGATACCTCACTCGATCCTATTGGACCATTTGTGGCTACCCTAGCTCCAACACGGCTATTTCCATACCCTTCGGCCACCGCGCATGCGCAGAATGCCGATACTTCAACCCCACACCCAGCCCATCAGATGCCCCTTCACGAATGCTTCACTTTAATACCTCACTCGATCCCATTGGACCAGCAGGGGTTCCCCTAGCTCCAAAACGTCTATTTTCATACCCTTGGGCCAGCGCGCATGCGCAGAATGCCGATATTTCAATCCCACACCCAGCCCATTAGATGCCCCTTCACCTAAGCTTCACTTTGATACCTCACTCGACCCCATTGGTCCATTAGTGGCTCCCCTAGCTCCAACACGGCTATTTCCACACGGTTGGTCCACACGAGTTGTCTCCCTTGCGTCAGTGTGTGCAGATGGCGCTGTGGTTAGGATCGACGCCGTGATGTGGCAAGGGCGTCCCCACACCATCCTGGAGCCGCCATTTTGTTTGTTGATTTTCTGCGGAGATACACGGGACAATAAACACTCGACCCTAGGGTGGTACAGATGCTAGCCTGATCTATTAACATGGTACAACACCTATAGATTATGTTTATTACTAGGACGTCAGCGAAATACTAGTACCCATCCTCCGTATGGCAGAACTGTACAACCCAGAACAAGTCTAGACATGCCTTGATCACGTGATCGTCATTGGGAAACCCCCACTGGGGAATCCCCCGACCCGCCGCACTTCCGCCGCAAATTTTACCTGGGGGGAACAAAAAAGTAGGTCAAGTTGGTCTGTGCCGTCTTTATACTACTACTAACGCTATATAAATGACGCAGTGAAGAATATATATCCACCTTCACTGTATTTGAAGGAAACTACAGATAGCCCTACAGGCACATCATATTTAAACCTATATCTCTATAAAAATGAAGCGGCCCTTTTCTCTCGTCGACTTTATGAAAAAAGAGATGATTACAATTTCGACATCGTAAACTATCCCTTTCTGGACAGTAATATTCCAGTGGGAACTGCATATGGCGTATACATATCTCGCCTAGTAACATATGCTAGATCCTGTGTTAAATGTGGCGATTTTAATCAACGTCACAAAACTTTGTTGCACAAACTTATAAAACCAAGCGCCTCCACTCAAAGTTTCTCAAATTTGGCGATACATATCGCATGCTGATAGCAAATACGAACGTAGCGTGCAAGATCTATGGCGTTACGTTTCGTAACTTGTGTCTAATTCCGCTTAACTCGGGGCTAGGGACCGTATGGATCCATGTACTTCAAGATTCCCATGGTGCTCATATGAACAGTCACAATCACAGCGTGACTGAGATACACCATTCTCCAGATAACGACTGTTGACCCCGTCTCTCTTGCAGGAAACTGGCGTATATTCATGTATACAATGATTGCGTCTTTGAATTTGGTGCTAATACTGTTATGTGGAATATGGAATAGGTCTTTAGATTTTGGACGCGGATATCCTTTAATGGACGACGACTGAAGTATGAATGACGGACCAGACGCTTGTAATCAGCGTGCGTATTTGCGCGCGTATGGTAATTGTTTGGTATTTTCCGTATGGTATTTTCTACATCGCCCTTGGATGTATTCCTTCTCTCTTGTCTCTGTGCTGCATCTGAATTTTCTTTATAATTTTCTGGTTTTCTTTGAAAAGTGCGTCACAATTTGAATCAAATCATTTTCACCATCTGAATTTTAGTGAGAGAGTGAACAAATGTTATATATTTATCAATGGACCAATTTAACTTAGTTCTAATTATGAGATTGGATGACATATAGAAATCTCCTACACATTTTAACAATGAGCAAACACTTTCTGAAGAAGAGTGATCTTGTAATTATATTGGGTATACCTGTTCTTGTGTTATCATTACATTTGGCGAGGATGATCCGGTTCTCATTACAATATACAATATTTGTTCACTTGCATAATTAATTCGAATTAATACCCCATTTAGTCCCTACCTCGATCCCCAGTAGTATATAGCCGTGATTACAGACCACATTTTGCCGGGGGAGGTAACTCTGTTTGCACTTATTTGATTTTTGACAAATTTCGGGTTATCTCCCTTGATTCGAACATTTGCATGTTTTCACAGAATAAATTAATTAATTAATTAATTAATTAATTAATTTTAATTGTATAAAGATGTATTCATCCGCGGTGATGCGGTCATGTCTGGCGGTGATTCGGTCTCGGGAAAAACCTTCCGCGGAGAAAAAGTAGTCCCTAGATAAAATGGTCCGATTGGGTCGAGTGAGGTATCAAAGTGAAGCTTATGTGAAGGGGCATCTAATGGGCTGGGTGTGGGGTTGACATAGCGGGATTTTGCGCATGCGCGGTGGTCAAAGGGTATGAAAATAGACGTTTTGGAGCTAGGGGAGCCCCTAATGGTCCAATGGGATCATATGAGGTATCAAAGTGAAGCATTCGTGAAGGGGCATCTGATGGACTGGGTGTGGGGTTGAAATATCGGCATTCTGCGCATGCGCGGTGGCCCAAGGGTATGCAAATAGACGTTTTGGTATCTAGGGGAGCCAATAATGGTCCGATGGAGTTGTATGAGGTATCAAAGTGAAGCCTAGGTGAAGGGGTATTTGATGGCTGGGTGGGTGCATGTAAAATTTTTCCTGAAAAAAAAAATACGGAACACGGACTTTATCGAAAAACCTGGGAAAATGCCTATATGGGGTATGGGGGGTATATAGGTCGCCGGGCTTAACGGGGCTTGCCTATCAATAGAGTTATCTCCCCCTAGTTCCAGGGTGGGTGTATGTAAAATTTTTCCTGAAAAAATACGGATCACGGACTATATCTAAAAATCCGGGAAAATGCCTATATGGGGTATGGGGGGTATAGGACCATCCTGGGAAACCTACTTCTCGACATTTGCGGTATAGGTTGTGGGGTCTCGTTTTCTTAGTCTCGTCATTTAGAACATGATAGGAAGTGTCCCGCAGCGAATCGGTGAAATTTTTGAAAAAGTACGATATAGCCCCATATAGTCCCATACTGGGGGTATAGGATCAATGTTTGTCCCCCTGGGAAACGTATTTCTATACATTTGCCGTAGGGTTGTGGGGTCTCGTTTTACTCGTCTCGTCATTTAGAACATGATAGGAAGTGTCCCCGTGCGAATCGGTGAAATTTTTGAAAAAGTACGATATAGCCCCATATAGACATATATATATAAATATATATTCCCATACTGGGGGTATAGGTTCAATGTTTACCCCTAATGGGAAACCCACTTCTATACATTTGCGGTAGGGTTGTGGGGTCTCGTTTTTCACGTCTCGTCATGTAGAACATGATAGGAAGTGTTGCGGAGCGAATCGGTGAAATTTTTGAAAAAAGTCACCAAGGCCTGGGTAGGCCCATAGGCCTATACTGCATGGCTATGGGTGTGTAGGGCCATACGGGGTGGGCATGTTGGAGTCTAGGTGAGTCCCTGGTGGCCCAATGGGGTCGAGTGAGGTCTTATTTTGAAGCTCTCGTGGAGGAGCACTTGACTACACTAATGGTTCGTCCGTGTTCAATAGTCTGCGCATACGCAGACTGGCCCGTAGTATAGAAAGTAGGCATTTTGGGGTATGTGGGTGTGTGTTTGGGTTAGAGATGGGCTAATCACGGTTCGAATGGGTCGTGTGAGGTATCCATGTGAAGCCTAGGTGAGGGAGCCTCTGATGGCGTGGATGTGGGGTTGGAATTTCGGCATTCTGCGCATGCGCGGTGGTCAAAGGATATGAAAATAGCCGTTTTGGGAGCTAGAGGAGCCACTATTGGTCCGATTGGGTCGAGTGAGGTATCAAAGTGAAGCATTCGTGAAGGGGCAGCTGATGGGTTGGGTGTGCGGTAGGAACATCATTCTGCGCATGCGCAGACGCAATGCGGAGCTCTCGTCCAATCACAAGCGAGTATTTCAAATCCGTCACAGAGCTCTCAGCCAATCAGAAGCGAGTATTTTGACCCGGTGCATTATGGGCCATATCCAAGATGGCGGCACGTATGTTCAAGATGGCGGCACATCCGGTGTCGAAAACTGGCCATTTCGTCGGAATGTGGTCACCTAGTGTCGAAAACTGGACCCTGTATGGGTTCCGCTAGACGTTTTGGGGCTAGGGAAGCCACTAATGGATCGATGGAGTTGTATGAGGTATCAGAGTGAAGCATTCGTAAAGGGGCATCTGATGGGTTGGGTGTGGGGTTGGAATATCGGCATTCTGCGCATGCGCGGTGGTCAAAGGGTATGAAACTAGCCGTTTTGGGAGCTAGGGGAGCCACTATTGGTCCGATTGGGTCGAGTGGGGTATCAAAGTGAAGCATTCGTGAAGGGGCATCTGATGGGTTGGGTGTGCGGTAGGAATATCATTCTGCGCATGCGCAGACGCACTGCGGAGGTCTCGTCCAATCAGAAGCGAGTATTTCAAATCCGTCACAGAGCTCTCAGCCAATCAGAAGCGAGTATTTTGACCCGGTGCATTATGGGACATATCCAAGATGGCGGCACGTATGTTGAAGATGGCGGCACATCCGGTGTCGAAAACTGGTCATTTCTTCGGGATGTGGTCACCTAGTGTCGAAAACTGGACCCTGTATGGGTCCCGCTAGCGCCTTGACGCCATGATATAGACAACAACAACAAGGATGACACTTGAGGGAACAACAACAACAACAAGGTTTTTTTTCATATAGTATATTTTCCCCTCCATCATAACATACCCACGCTGGGGGAGCCGCGTTGGGTATGTTTACAATTCAAGAAAGACTCTTGTCCAATCAGAGACCGCCATTTGCATCTGTCCTATTCGTTCCTGTCCGTTAGATGTATTCTTGTCCAATCAGAAGTCGCCATTTCAGAGAGTTCCTTCTTCGGTCATATTCATTCTGAACCGTTTATTCTAATCATCGTCGGACAGGCCTGGATATTCTTCGGGCAGCATGTCCTGAAACAGTTGTTTGCGCATTCTGATCGCATTTTCCAGGGCCTCTGTGGGAGGTAAACCCATATCCTCTTCCAAGTGACGCTTGGTCTTCATGATGGACCTGTGCGTGGGGTCCCCTTTCATTTCAAGCGGTAGTAAGGTATACTGTTCATAGATCACCATGGCTGTTTTCCTGATGCGGGAGCGCATTTGGGTGTACGTCTGTTGTAAATTATCCTCTCCGGCGTCCTCGATCGCTTCAGCGTGAGTATTGATAGCTGCTGTCACAATACGATCCCAGAAGGTAGGTTTTGCCTCACTTTTCTGGGATGTAGGCTGACTCTCTGAGGTCAAGCTCTCCATATCAGTAGATATACTGTCAGCAATCTTGGATTCGGTATCAGTCGATGCACTCTCATCAATCTCTGTATCAGTATCTGCCTCAACGGGCTCCTCGGCGCCTTCAATCCCATGTATATTTTTCTGGTGTCGCATCATATCGTAATGTCTGGTGAACGTGCGTTCACACTCAGAACAAGTATAACCCATGTTGACGGTTGAACGTCGACTGCGTGTTTTGGGAATACGCTCGCTTTTATAGACAGTAACGGTCATCAACGCTTAGCTCAACGCTTCAACGCCCTGGTGAATTAGCTCAGAAGCTCTGATTTCATGGAATTGACATCAATTCATCGAAATGCAGTGACGCCCGTCAGCGCCCGTCGTTACGCCTTAACGCTCGTCTCAACGCTTTAACACACTTTCTTAACGCTTTAACGACGTTTAATGATGCGTTCGAACAAATGTTTCTTTTGTCCTATTGCTCTGACATACGCCGCTTTCCAGTTCATGCCCGAGATTTTCAACATCGACGCTGTTCTTTCAATTTCCATATGGACTGGATCCTTATCCAACAATTTCATATGGGTCAGTAAGTCGACATACTGCTGACGTAAAGCCCGTCGTAGTCTGGGTGCCAATCTGTTATGGGCTAAAATTGCAGCTTCCTCTTTCGAATATCCTTTGCGTTGAAACTTGTTTCCTGTGGCCTCAAAAATCTCGCCCATCTCGGCGTCCATACTTTCTTTGAACAAATCCTTCCATAGCCTCGAGTTCACATTATGTTCTTCAACCTCGGGTTGGGCCTTCACAGTTGGGTGATATTCCGGGACTGGTGATATGAAGAAGGCCCGCTGTACGGGGGTGGGTTGCTGCTTCACCAAATGTGGACTCGTTGGATGGTGTAGGGGCTGTGGTGATCCCTCGCCGGGTAGCAGGTGGGTCGTCAGCCGGCGATCTTCGGGGGTATGGGCTTTTAAATCTACGAACAGGTAGCCGTACGGACGATTTGTCGCTTCTTGAAACGCCTGCATGAAATGGTCGATGTTCTGAGGATAAATTCGACTACCAAACACACGAATTTGTGCTCTGTCGATGGGGTTGGAGAACAACACAAAGTATTGGCAGTTCAAGGCAATATCTCTGGACGCCTTCCCTTGAGGAAAGAGATTCTAGGTCAAATAGATGACGGACAGATTGCGATGATGGGACCCTTTGGTGAATAGGTCGGCGATTTTCGAATTGTCCTTGGCCGCACTCATCAGATCATCTAGCACTACCACGTTGGTCTGCTCGGGGTCAAAGTAATACGGTTCGTCTATGTCTTGAGGAATCCCTGGGACGAAACTCACATTCTGTAATCGCGTAGTTTCGTAGGCGGGCTGCCATTGGCTATAACACCAAACAACACGTGTCGGAGCTGGGGTTGCCACACCTTCCTCTAAGAACTTCATTACCCAGGACGTCTTTCCACATGCCGTGGGAGCCGCTCACCGTCATCGTGTAGGGATGCTCTACTGACGCGCGCGGTGTAAAGGTTTCCACCGCGGTGGAAACCTTTACACCGCGCGCGCCGGGGTCAAAGGTCAGTTCCGGTTACGTGAACGGAAGCGGAAGTGACCTCACAGAGGTCGTATGCAAATGTCACTTCCGAGATCTGAGCTCCACAGGCTTTGAGCTCCAAGAGCTCCGATCCAAGAGCTCTGCCACACGGGAGTTCCCACCACCACCACCACCGGCCGTTGACGCCCGTCAACGCCCGGTGGTGGCGGTGGTGGTGGTGGTGGTGGTGGTGTGTGTGTGTGTGTGTGTGTGTGTGTGTGGTGTGTGGTGGTGGTGTCTGTACATATAAGAATGAACATGTGTCCCTCATCAGTCCTTATGTATTGGTCGACAGATCAACATGTCGTGTACGTGTACGTTCTGTCAGAGAACCTTCTCTCGTCGCGATAGTATGATCAGGCACATTCAAGGCAAACACAACCAAGAGACACCACCGAGTCCCGCTATAGGTCCAGCAAGTGCAGTAGAGCATCCCTACACGATGACGGTGAGCGGCCCTACGGCATGTGGAAAGACGTCCTGGGTAATGAAGTTCTTAGAGGAAGGTGTGGCAACCCCAGCTCCGACACGTGTTGTTTGGTGTTATAGCCAATGGCAGCCCGCCTACGAAACTACGCGATTACAGAATGTGAGTTTCGTCCCAGGGATTCCTCATGACATAGACGAACCGTATTACTTTGACCCCGAGCAGACCAACGTGGTAGTGCTAGATGATCTGATGAGTGCGGCCAAGGACAATTCGAAAATCGCCGACCTATTCACCAAAGGGTCCCATCATCGCAATCTGTCCGTCATCTATTTGACCCAGAATCTCTTTCCTCAAGGGAAGGCGTCCAGAGATATTGCCTTGAACTGCCAATACTTTGTGTTGTTCTCCAACCCCATCGACAGAGCACAAATTCGTGTGTTTGGTAGTCGAATTTATCCTCAGAACATCGACCATTTCATGCAGGCGTTTCAAGAAGCGACAAGTCGTCCGTACGGCTACCTGTTCGTAGATTTAAAAGCCCATACCCCCGAAGATCGCCGGCTGACGACCCACCTGCTACCCGGCGAGGGATCACCACAGCCCCTACACCATCCACCGAGTCCACATTTGGTGAAGCAGCAACCCACCCCCGTACAGCGGGCCTTCTTCATATCACCAGTCCCGGAATATCACCCAACCGTGAAGGCCCAACCCGAGGTTGAAGAACATAATGTGAACTCGAGGCTATGGAAGGATTTGTTCAAAGAAAGTATGGACGCCGAGATGGGCGAGATTTTGGAGGCCACAGGAAACAAGTTTCAACGCAAAGGGTATTCGAAAGAGGAAGCTGCAATTTTAGCCCATAACAGATTGGCACCCAGACTACGACGGGCTTTACGTCAGCAGTATGTCGACTTACTGACCCATATGAAATTGTTGGATAAGGATCCAGTCCATATGGAAATTGAAAGAACAGCGTCGATGTTGAAAACCTCGGGCATGAACTGGAAAGCGGCGTATGTCAGAGCAATAGCACAAAAAAAACATTTGTTCGAACGCATCATTAAACGTCGTTAAAGCGTTAAGAAAGTGTGTTAAAGCGTTGAGACGAGCGTTAAGGCGTAACGACGGGCGTCACTGCATTTCGATGAATTGATGTCAATTCCATGAAATCAGAGCTTCTGAGCTAATTCACCAGGGCGTTGAAGCGTTGAGCTAAGCGTTGATGACCGTTACTGTCTATAAAAGCGAGCGTATTCCCAAAATACGCACAGTCGACGTTCAACCGTCAACATGGGTTATACTTGTTCTGAGTGTGAACGCACGTTCACCAGACATTACGATATGATGCGACACCAGAAAAATATACATGGGATTGAAGACGCCGAGGAGCCCGTTGAGGCAGATACTGATACAGAGATTGATGAGAGTGCATCGACTGATACCGAATCCAAGATTGCTGACAGTATATCTACTGATATGGAGAGCTTGACCTCAGAGAGTCAGCCTACATCCCAGGAAAGTGAGGCAGAACCTACCTTCTGGGATCGTATTGTGACAGCAGCTATCAATACTCACGCTGAAGCGATCGAGGACGCCGGAGAGGATAATTTACAACAGACGTACACCCAAATGCGCTCCCGCATCAGGAAAACAGCCATGGCGATCTATGAACAGTATACCTTACTACCGCTTGAAATGAAAGGCGACCCCACGCACAGGTCCATCATGAAGACCAAGCGTCACTTGGAAGAGGCTATGGGGCTACCACCCACAGAGGCCCTGGAAAATGCGATCAGAATGCGCAAACAACTGTTTCAGGACATGCTGCCCGAAGAATATCCAGGCCTGTCCGACGATGATTAGAATAAACGGTTCAGAATGAACATGACCGAAGAAGGAACTCTCTGAAATGGCGACTTCTGATTGGACAAGAATACATCTAACGGACAGGAACGAATAGGACAGATGCAAATGGCGGTCTCTGATTGGACAAGAGTCTTTCTTGAATTGTAAACATACCCAACGCGGCTCCCCCAGCGTGGGTATGTTATGATGGAGGGGAAAATAAACTATATGAAAAAAAAACTTGTTGTTGTTGTTGTTCCCTCATGTGTCATCCTTGTTGTTGTTGTTTTCTCTCTCCGGTCTATATCATGGCGTCAAGGCGCTAGCGGGACCCATACAGGGTCCAGTTTTCGACACTAGGTGACCACATCCCGAAGAAATGGCCAGTTTTCGACACCGGATGTGCCGCCATCTTCAACATACGTGCCGCCATCTTGGATATGTCCCATAATGCACCGGGTCAAAATACTCGCTTCTGATTGGCTGAGAGCTCTATGACGGATTTGAAATACTCGCTTCTGATTGGACGAGACCTCCGCAGTGCGTCTGCGCATGCGCAGAATGATATTCCTACCGCACACCCAACCCATCAGATGCCCCTTCACGAATGCTTCACTTTGATACCCCACTCGACCCAATCGGACCAATAGTGGCTCCCCTAGCTCCCAAAACGGCTAGTTTCATACCCTTTGACCACCGCGCATGCGCAGAATGCCGATATTCCAACCCCACACCCAACCCATCAGATGCCCCTTTACGAATGCTTCACTCTGATACCTCATACAACTCCATCGATCCATTAGTGGCTTCCCTAGCTCCAAAACGTCTAGCGGGACCCATACAGGGTCCAGTTTTCGACACTAGGTGACCACATTCCGACGAAATGGCCAGTTTTCGACACCGGATGTGCCGCCATCTTGAACATACGTGCCGCCATCTTGGATATGTCCCAAAATGCACCCGGTGAAAATACTCGCTTCTGATTGGCTGAGAGCTCTGTGACGGATTTGAAATACTCGCTTGTGATTGGACGAGAGCTCCGCATTGCGTCTGCGCATGCGCAGAATGATGTTCCTACCGCACACCCAACCCATCAGCTGCCCCTTCACGAATGCTTCACTTTGATACCTCACTCGACCCAATCGGACCAATAGTGGCTCCTCTAGCTCCCAAAACGGCTATTTTCATACCCTTTGACCACCGCGCATGCGCAGAATGCCGATATTCCAACCCCACATCCACGCCATCAGAGGCTCCCTCGCGTAGGCTTCACATGGATACCTCACACGACCCATTCGAACCGTGAATAGCCCATCTCTAACCCAAACACACACCCACATACCCCAAAATGCCTACTTTCTATACTACGGGCCAGTCTGCGCATGCGCAGACTATTGAACACGGACGAACCATTAGTCAAGTGCTCCTCCACGAGAGCTTCAAAATAATACCTCACTCGACCCCATTGGACCACCAGGGACTCACCTAGACTCCAACATGCCCACCCCGTATGGCCCTATACACCCATAGCCATGCAGTATAGGCCTATGGGCCTACCCAGGCCTTGGTGACTGTTTTCAAAAATTTCACCGATTCGCTCCGCAACACTTCCTATCATGTTCTACATGACGAAACGTGAAAAACGAGACCCCACAACCCTACCGCAAATGTATAGAAGTGGGTTTCCCAGTAGGATAAACATTGAACCTATACCCCCAGTATGGGAATATATATTTATATATATATGTCTATATGGGGCTATATCGTACTTTTTCAAACATTTCACCGATTCGCACGGGGACACTTCCTATCATGTTCTAAATGACGAGACGAGTAAAACGAGACCCCACAACCCTACGGCAAATGTATAGAAATACGTTTCCCAGGGGGACAAACATTGATCCTATACCCCCAGTATGGGACTATATGGGGCTATATCGTACTTTTTCAAAAATTTCACCGATTCGCTGCGGGACACTTCCTATCATGTTCTAAATGACGAGACTAAGAAAACGAGACCCCACAACCTATACCGCAAATGTCGAGAAGTAGGTTTCCCAGGATGGTCCTATACCCCCCATACCCCATATAGGCATTTTCCCGGATTTTTAGATATAGTCCGTGATCCGTATTTTTTCAGGAAAAATTTTACATACACCCACCCTGGAACTAGGGGGAGATAACTCTATTGATAGGCAAGCCCCGTTAAGCCCGGCGACCTATATACCCCCATACCCCATATAGGCATTTTCCCAGGTTTTTCGATAAAGTCCGTGTTCCGTATTTTTTTTTTTTCAGGAAAAATTTTACATGCACCCACCCCATTGCTTGGATGCTCCTTCACCTAGGCTTCACTTTGATACCTCATACAACTCCATCGGACCATTATTGGCTCCCCTAGATACCAAAACGTCTATTTGCATACCCTTGGGCCACCGCGCATGCACAGAATGCCGATATTTCAACCCCACACCCAGTCCATGAGATGCCCCTTCACGAATGCTTCACTTTGATACCTCATATGACCCCATTGGACCATTAGGGGCTCCCCTAGCTCCAAAACGTCTATTTTCATACCCTTTGGCCACCGCGCATGCGCAGAATTCCGCTATGTCAACCCCACACCCAGCCCATTAGATGCCCCTTCACATAAGCTTCACTTTGATACCTCACTCGACCCAATCGGATCATTTTATCTAGGGACTACTTTTTCTCCGCGGAAGGTTTTTCCCGAGACCGAATCACCGCCAGACATGACCGCATCACCGCGGATGAATACATCTTTATACAATTAAAATTAATTAATTAATTTATTTATTTATTTATTTATTCTGTGAAAACATGCAAATGTTCGAATCAAGGGAGATAACCCGAAATTTGTCAAAAATCAAAAAAGTGCAAACAGAGTTATCTATCCCGGCAAAATGGGGTCTGTAATCACGGCTATATACTACTACCCCCCCAATAATCAACCAAATTAACCAATTAACAACGGTAACGAGCCCCTGTGACAGACTGGACATATCGTGTATAAACAATTTTAAATACTTGATTTCAAGCCAACAAAATAAATTTTATATTATGTATAACACATGTATCAAGAAGGGATGATGGAAGGCTGCTGATCGATTTCAACTATCGGAGTTCAGTTTGTAAGTTTATAGGACTTTTTTTAAATTATATGATGCAGGCAAACTGACCCTTTCATCCATGTTTTGCAGTATATATAATACCACGCCGTGTTGCTGATGATGAAAAGAACACCGAATATGTCAAAATGGCCATATTTTGTCCTTTCGGGACAGTTTCTTCTCACAACTTTGAAATTGCTGTCACAAAGAAATACAATTCGTATCATATTGTACATTTTGTGCACATTATGTGTACTTCGTATACACACTCTGACTATGTACAGATTGTTCATATTTTTTGTTTTGAAAACGTACACATTAAAGCGTAATCATTCGACACACCACTGGGCATGAACAGTTTTGCCACACTGACTGTGTACAAAAGTATCAAAAGTATAAAAAAAAGTACTCGTTATGAGAGTGAAAATAACAACTACTCATTCAAGTATATCCATGAACATAAACTGTTCAATAACCAACGTCAATAAGAAACTTCGATACCGATACCACTTTACAAACTGTGACGTATCATAAGGTAGCGTTTCCAATTTTCTTTCCATATTTTTTCGTCCATCAAGTCGCGTTTTTCCATAGTGCTGGGGAATATCTTATTTTTACAACTGAGTTCAGAGGTGAAAACCCAAATCTAAACGCTAAACAGCAACTGCGTCATTTTTTCTCATGCCACCAAAGACTGAAGGACTCACTGACACCTAGTCGACCAGAGTGACGTCCCTTTTTCCCTATACGATATAATCTATATGATAAGTTGTGAGGCGAGATTCAAATTAATGAAGAACCAACAAACACGAAGTGCACGAATAAAACTCTATGCAATGCGACATACAATTAAGCTACATTAGAACACGTATAGATCAAAGCATACCTAAAATTAAGCATACATTCAGGGCGGGTCTTAAGATTTGAGAAGTAAACATATTTACGCATAAATGTGCTCGCTTTCAGCATAAAATTACACAGTGAATATGCATTTAAATCAGTATCTGCTACACGAGCGTTTTAAAAGTCGGCTCTGAGCTAAATATATCCGCGACCTGTAGGTCCGATATATTATAATAAACAGACATGGCCCCAGGTCAAATTTAAAACGTTTTGATATTTATTGTGGTGCGTGGTATATAAAATAAAGTTGAATTTCGCAGTTGTCTCATTGGTACATGAAATGGCATTTGAGGTAAGAGATATGGACAGTCATATTTACCAGATCAAACACCGTGCATAAAAGACAAACATAACGTTTTCGTCTCAGGGACAATGAAGATGAATTAAAATGAGAACAAGCACCAATATAATCTGTCTGACCGTAGCTCACATCAGTCTTGTAACACAACTATTTAATCAATCTCTTCTGTACCTTTTCTGTATCGTCAAATAAATAATGCGGGGATCAAACTGGCGAAGAGTATTCTGGTCGGCTTCTAACAAGAGAGATATGCAATGAAGTCACGGTCTTTATAGAATTACAAAAATTACAGCACCATCTGACCAGGCCCATAACCAGGCGGGGGTGTTCAAGTCCACGACTGCTTTTCTAAGTTTCACCTTGAAAAAGTTTTGCTCGTGCGTGGCGCGCGCGCAGTAGTATATAAAGATCATTTCGTGTCACATTTGAGGGGCATTCAAAGACCGAAGGGCCGCTAGAGGTCAAGGTCACTATAGTTCCGTTCACGTGGCCGGAAGTGACCTTTGGGGCATGTATTCTTCCGCGGTGATGCGGTCTGGCGGTGATGCGGTCACTTCCGGTTCCGGGAACAAGCCTCCGCGAAGAGAAAGTAGTCCCGACATTTCAAATACGCGTGAGAATCATTTGGATTTTTTCCGGGGTCGATCCACCATACTATGCATGGATGATTTGTACTGACCTTGGACCCTGGGATCGATCCACCATACTACCCGTGGATGATTTGTACTGACCTTCAACATCCGAAACCTCATCCTACATCCGGATTTTTCCATGTTTTACATCCGGGTACAAATCTCCAGAATGGTGTATTGGCATAGATTATCATTCACCATAGAATATCTGACATCGAATCTCCAGAATGGTGTATTGGCAGAGATTATCATTCACTGTGGAATATTATTCATTCACCATAGAATATCTGCCATCAAATCTCCAGAATGGTGTATTGGCATAGATTATCATACACTGTAGCCTATCATTATCACATCCGGGACCTCTTCAACATCCGGGTTTTTCCCCTCTGGGATTGGCAATGTCCGGCCCTCTCCGGGCCAGTAGATAGCCTTTATCTGCCTTGCCGAAGCATCCATGGACTGCACAGAGTCCCCGACAATATTACCGTCCATTTGCCCATGTTAAATGGCCAGTGGGGAACCCTCAGTGTCTCCATACAGCGAGAAACCGTATTAGCACGAAACAAAATACCTGAATCCAGGGGAAGGAAGACTTATAGTAATAAACATAATCTATAGGTGTTGGACGAGTCTCCACTCGCCGTCTTCCTGGTCTTTACCCGCACCTCGAACTCTATAGTTTTTCACTCCACCTGTTGCTCTTGTAACTTGTCATCTTTCTTCCTCGTCAAAATTGCGTGCTGGAATGTCCGCTCTTAACCTAGACCAAAATATGTACTTGGTCTGTGAGCTGATGGGACCAAAATGGTTCAAATGAACTCCCAGAGTGAGTGGGAGGGAGGGAGTGAGTAAGTGAGCGAGTGAGCGGTCATATAAGGCCGTTTAGGAGTAGTAGCCATAGTGGACATTTTGGGGGTGTGAAGGAAGGTATTTGGGGTAGAACTGGACCATCCTTGGTCCGAATGCTTCGTGTGAAGTGGCATCTTGTAGAGACGCCCACCAACGCCAAGCTCAACGCTTCAACGACCTGGTAAATTAGCCCAAAAGCTCTGATTTTCATGGAATTGTCACCAATACCTCGAAATGCAGTGACGCCCGTCGTTACGCCTTAACGTCCTAGCATAACGCCTTGACGCCATGTTATAGACCGGAGAGAGACCAAGAACAACAAGGATGGCAGATGAGAGAACAGCAACAACAAGTTTTCATATAGTTTATTCTCCACAATGTTACATCATACCCACGCTGGGGGAGCCGCGTTGGGTATGTTTACAATTCAAGACGACTCTTGTCCGATCAGAGGCCGCCATTTGGCGCTGCATCCGTCATGTTCTCGGTTGCTCTTGTTCAATCAGAAGCCGTCCTTTGAGAAAGTTCCATCTTTGCTCGGTGTGATCTATGCATCGTCGGGCAGTTCTGGATATTGTTCGGGCAGCATGTCCTGAAAGAGTTGTTTGCGCATCCTGATCGCATTTTCCAGGGCCTCGGTGGATGGTAGCTCCATATCCTCTTCCAAGTGACGCTTGGTCTTCATGATGGACCTGTGCGTGGGGTCGCCTTTCATTTCAAACGGTAGTAAGGTATACTGCTCATAGATCGCCATGGTTGTTTTCCTGATGCAGGGGCGCATTTGGGTGTATGCCTGTTGTAAGTTATCCTGTCCGGCGTCCTCGATCGCTGCAACGTGAGTATTGATAGCTGCTCTCACAATATGATCCCTGAAGGTAGGTTCTGTAGATAGACTCTCAGCAATCTCTGTTTTGGTATCAGTCGATAGACTCGCAGCAATCTGTTCCGGTATCAGTACTCTCATCATTCTCTGTATCGGCTTCTTGTGCCTCGGATTCTTCAATCCCATGTATATTTTTCTCGTGTCGCATCATATCGTAACGTGTGGTGAACGTGCGTCCGCACTTAGAGCAAGTATAAGCAATGTTGACGGTTGAACGTCAACTGTGCGTGTTTTGGGAATACACTTGCTTTTATAGACAGTAACGCCCGTCAACGCTTAGCTTAACGCTTCAACGCCCTGGTGAACTAGCTCAGAAGCTCTGATTTTCATGAAATTGCCATCATTACATCGAAATGCAGTGACGCCCGTCAAAGCCCGTCGTTACTCCTTAACGCCCTCTCAACGCCTTAACGCCCTATCTTTACGCCTTAACATCCGTCTCGGCGCCTTAACGAGCGATAAAGGGGATTTGGAGGACGATTGACCTTTG
>JAVTVY010041191.1:0-17941 GCA_036873755.1 Hanleya hanleyi
AAAGTAAAACCTGAAAAATGCCAGTTGTTCAAGGACCAATTGCGATACCTGGGACATGCCATTTCTGAGGAGGGTGTTCGTCCAGATGAAGACAAGGGACGTGCGGTGAGAGAGTGGCCAAAACCGAAGACCGCGACAGAATTGCGTGGATTCATGGGTCTTGCCAGTTATTATCGGCGCTTCGTTCAGGACTTCTCCAAGATATCGGCCCCTCTCAACCAATTGCTTCCTGGACCTAGGCCACAGAAAAAGGGTAAAAGCCACAAACCCTCTGGGATTTCTTCCTGGGATGGTTCCTGTGATGAGGCATTTGAGACACTGAAAGTTAAACTAACAGAAGCACCGGTACTAGGTTACCCCGATTTTGGACATCCCTACATCCTGGAGGTCGATGCTAGTAATCTGGGATTAGGCGCGGTCCTGTCACAGGAGCAAGCCGGACGACGGGTTGTGTTGAGCTATGCAAGTAGGTCCCTCAGAAGGAATGAACGCAACATGAACAATTACTCTAGCATGAAATTAGAACTCTTAGCCCTAAAGTGGGCAGTGGCAGAAAAGTATCGGGACTTGCTACTCGGTGCCGATTGTGTTGTCTATACAGATAAC
Organism: Hanleya hanleyi; assembly: GCA_036873755.1. Lineage (NCBI taxonomy): Eukaryota > Metazoa > Mollusca > Polyplacophora > Lepidopleurida > Hanleyidae > Hanleya > Hanleya hanleyi. The sequence goes on from JAVTVY010041191.1 coordinate 607, forward strand.
GATCCTTTGACGTACATTCAGAAGAGTGCGAAACTGGGAGCTACTGAAATGCGGTGGGTTGGCGAGCTGGCTCAGTTTAACCTAACCATCAAACATCGTTCAGGTAAACAAAACAAGAATGCAGACTCTCTCAGCCGGAAGGTGGAGCATTCTCCGGAAGTTGGTCGGTTGGAGCAAGTGACAGCTGAAACTGAAAGACTGTTTGAACAAACTTCAACTAGGATAACTCCTGAAGTGAGGGAATGTGCTCTAAAGGTACACCAGCATGTGTTCTTAGAGGAATTGAAAATGGTCCCACCTCGTCCGGAGCCATTGGTAGTCTCCTCATTACCATCCTTGACCAATGAGGACCTTGTCAGACTGCAAACTGCTGACCAACACATTAGTCACCTGAAGTCGCTCCGACAATCCAAAGAGCCTCCATCTGGACGGGCACTCAAACAACTAGATAGCACCATGCGGAAACTTGTGCAATCATGGAAACGTTTCGTGGAAAGCGATGGAGTTCTGTACAGAGAGTACCAGGATCAGGGTCAAATGGTTCGTCAAATACTGCTTCCTGAGGCACTACGTTTAACTGTGTTAAGGTCTGTGCATGATGAAATGGGCCATCAATGTGCAGAGAGAACGCTTGCCCTGCTGAGAAAGAGATGCTTCTGGCCATTCATGGCACGGGACGTGAACTGTTACTGTCTGAAATGTGAACGGTGCATGATGGCGAAGGTAGGACGAAACATGATGGCGAAGGTAGGACGAAACGTGAAGGATATATATCCACCTTCACTGGATTTGAAGGAAACTACAGATAGCCCTACAGGCACATCTTATTTAGATCTTTACCTCTATAAAAATGAAGCGGGCATTCTCTCTCGTCGACTTTATGACAAAAGAGATGATTACAATTTCGACATCGTATACTATCCCTTTCTGGATAGTAATATTCCAGTGGGACCTGCATATGGCGTATACATATCTCGCTTAGTAGCATTTGCTAGATCCTGTGTTAAATGTGATGATTTTAATCAACGTCACAAAACATTGTTGCAGAAACTTATAAAACAGGGCTATTCCATCAAGCGCCTCCACTCAAAGTTTCTCAAATTTGGCGATACATATCGCATGCTGATAACAAAATACGAACGTAGCGTGCAAGATCTATGGCGCTACGTTTCGTAGTTTGTGTCTAATTCCGCTTAACCCGGGGCTAGGGGCCGTATGAACCCATGTACTTCAAGATCCTCATGGTACTCATATGAACAGTCACAATCAAAGCGTGACTGAGGTACATCATTGTTAGATGACGACTCTATAACGAATATTATGGATTAAGAATACTGATCAGCGATACGGATTTGATATTTTGGAACATCATGATGTCTTGCCAGCATCATTGAAAACTGTTGACCGCTTCTCTCTTGCAGGAAACAAGCCTATGTTTATGTATACTTTGTCTTTTTGAATTTGGTGCTAATACTGTTATATGGAAATGGAATAGGTCTTTGGATTATGGACGCGGATATTCTCTAATGGACGACGGCTGGATTATGAATGACGGACTAGACGCTTGTAATTCCATTGGGTCTTTGATAGCAAAGAAACCCCTAGAAATCGTGGCAATAGACTTTACACTTCTAGAACCAGGTACCAATGGTGTTGAAAACGTATTAGTGTTAACGGATGTGTACACGAAATTTACACAAGCCATACCAACCAGGGACCAAACAGCAAAGACTGTTGCCAAAGTACTAATCAAGGAATGGTTTGTGAAGTTCGGTGTGCCTCAGAGGATACACAGTGATAAAGGCCGAAACTTTGAGAGCGAACTGATTGGAGAACTATGTAGTATTTATGGTGTGATCAAAACGAGCACGACCCCATACCATCCGCAGGAAAATGGTCAATGCGAACGGTACAACAGAACACTCCATAACTTGCTTCGGACACTTCCTAACGAGAGGAAGCGGAAATGGCCTGACTATTTGCCGGAATTGGTATACGCCTATAACTGTACGCCCCATGCCACCACTGGGTTTTCTCCACACTTCCTCTTCTTTGGAAGAGAGCCCCGACTGCCCTTGGATACCATGTTAGGTGTTGGAGGTCCTGTGAATGACCTACATGAGGAGGATCCTGCTGAGCATCAGCAGAAGCTGCAGAAAGCCTTTAGAATGGCCAGTGAACGCACTGAACGTGAAGCCCTCAAAAGGAGGAACAGAGTTAACAAGAATGCACAGGATGCCGAGATACCAGTGGGAGGCCGTGTCTTTTTGAGGAGTCACCCGAAAGACAAAATTCATGACCTGTGGGACCCTAGACCGTACAGAGTAATTGACAAAAGGGACTACAATCAGTATGTAGTGGAGAACTTGGAAGGTGACACAAAGCAGAAAACTGTACATCGCTCTCAGATGTTGGACTCGAGAGAGCTAGTTCCTGATATTGTACTGAGGAGTGCATCGGATATACAGGAGGAAAAGGAGCATTCCACTCCTGCAGATGTTCGATTAGACGACGAGGATTACTGGGTAGTAACAGAGGGATCGCCTGAGGGATGCAGAGACCCGGCAAATGATGCGTCTGGGGATCCTGATATTGTGAGTGATGGGACCGCTGAGGCAGGCGATGTCGCGGATGCTGGCGAGGCTGTGGAGGTCGAGCCAGAGCAACCTGTGAGGCCAGTGGATGACCCAGCTCAAGGTACCCAGGTGGAAGTCGGAGATATTCCTGGTCAGCAAATAACAGGGGAGCTTGGAGCCAACGACAGAGAAGGATCTGAGGACGTGGATCTTGAGATGCCCAGACGGAGAACGGCACGTTCCACGGCGGGTTCCCACAGTAACCCATGCAAACTTCCAAGGTCTGTCTTGGAACAGGAAGCTGCTGCTAATGTAGATCCCATTGTGTTAGCGAACATCAGCCAGACACAGTTATTGTTAGTACAGATGTTAGCCGGAATTAAGCAGTAGGCTTGATTTGTAACTTATTGTAACCGACAGTAATATGTTGTCAGGAACAACAACAGACAAGCGGGGGAGTGTAGAGGCCATTAGGGACCTCTATTGTATTTGTGAATTGAATCCTTAACCACTCCTGCCTGCAGTTAGGGTTTTGTATTACTGCTAGAAATCTGTCCCTCAAGACGTCTTTCAGACGTTATTTTCTGTATTGATAGATTGTACAACTTGTGAATAATGTATTAATGAAATACTAAGTTTGTTAGAGCAATTATTTCTGCTCAGGGAATAAGTTTGTATATTTAGAGATCACGTGACTCCGTCTTGACCATGCGTTTCAGCCATTTTGTTCGTTTTGTATCCTGCATTTAATGCGACATTTTCTGATTTCTGCGGAGGCTTGGAGGCCCAGAAATGTGAGTAACTTAGCCATCTGATCTATGAATGTACGATATAAATGTAGAGCAGAGCGGGAACTTATGGAATTTTGTAAGATTGTCAGATTGAGGAACGCATTTTATTGTTTTCTTTCATAGCGATAACGTACGCGTGTGCTATACATTGTAACACTGGTATGAAGTTCAAAGGAAGTTGCCTGCTATTCAGATACGAATCATTTAATTATAGCAATAATGAATGACAATAGAATCAATTAGATAACATGAAATATTGGGATTGATGAAAATGTATTGTTTTCATAGAGATTTCTTGATGCACGCGTGGCTTGCATAGTGAAGCCGTACATGTGCAATTTGCCAGTGCAAAGTTGCCTCCCTTTCTCTATATGTATACATGTAACTGTAGATATAGCAAACAGCCTGGACAAGTGATTGTATGAAATAATTGTATTAAGATTTTTATTCAGACATAATTAGACAAGAGTTTTCATTGAATTGGCTAGATAAATTGATTAGGTTAGATTTCATTGAATTAATTTGATTATACTCTATAATAGTGGACAGTGTTGTATCATATTACAGATGATGATGATGTGCATCCATGATATGGTTAAGGGTGTGTAACCATGGTAACTGGAGAAGTGTGTAACTAACTCCCCAAGTGGCAGTTGGGGGTAAGAGGGTATTACCGTAAATTACATAAATAATGCTTTCGGCATATATTGTTGGATTGATACTGTCAGTGGTACACTTCATGTTAATAATTATCAGTCAGCCTCATGATTACTTAATAAGTCCATGTCCTTTGATTAATTGTCAGCAATGATTCACCAATTAATGCATTGAATATTCTAATCATATTTCGCTATTTCTGGTATTCATTATGTCACTGCCCATGCTGAGTCATGAATTGTCATAATATTTGTCAACTTAATCAATTGTTAATTCCACTATGCAGTTATTGTTCTAGTCATTGGTTAATTGTTCTAGTCATTGATTAATTGTTTCGGTCATTCATTAATTGTTCCAGTCATTCATTAATAGTTCTAGATCCTTGATAAGGAGACGGGTACTTCCTTCTGATATTCATTCTCCATTTCGATATCACACTTAGGGTGCATTTCCCCGCATCACAAACTTGAAGTATCTTAGGCATGGTATCGCATTGGTCTGTTATCACCATGGTTACCATATAAGTAAAATACCAGTCCTATTTTGATAAACAAACTTTACAAATTGTATCTTTGTATTGACAGGACTTGGTCCAGGATTGTGGGTACTTGGAACTCGCTGGTATATAAAAGAACATCAGACTCCAGATGTGGTGTTTTATCTTCCTTTATTCCGGAGTGTCTCTACGTTCTCTTACACACTGATAAACAGCGTACACATGAAATGTGTCAAAGCAGAGAAATCTCTGAGATTGGTATGTTTCAATACCTACCGGTACTGCAGAAATATCTCTAGGAGCGATAATTCTGCCCTGACACCATGTGCGAAACGCAGAATAAGCGAGATAATAACATTGGAGATTATATATCGAAAATATTAATAGAACAGTCCCGAGATGGAAGTCTCTAACGACAAAAAGCGAAACGTCATGATCCATGTAAAGCGTCACGCCGAAGTTAGCCACCGAACCATTTATTAATATTGGAATGCTGTATTATTTTATGCACGGAGATTTACATACGATGATTTGTGTTTGCAAATGCCTATTTAACTCCGAGACAATAACAGCTTCAAAATTGTTTGGATATTTTGTATTTTGAAAGCCGCAATGCTAATTATTTTCCGGGTTTTGCAGTAGAGCCAATGTTAAAGCATTTCCCAGTGCCTAAACTTGAGCTGAGGTCAATTGGGCAATGGCGTCCTTTTGCGCCTATCATGGTTACCACATCTTCATTTTATCCAGCCAATTTCTACGTTCTCACTTCGAACTTCCCTTGGACCCCTTCAATGTTCAAATAACTTATAAATAGACACGAGACGTCACTGACCTCGAAAACATTTGAAATTCGAAATGGGTCGCACAAGAGCGTTATTGATTGGCTGACCTAATTAGTGGGCAGCATATTAGGAGGAAGGACGCCGCAAATAGAGGATTATGTCACCCTATGTGACTTCACTCGCAATCGATGTGTACGTTCTGATTGGTTCTTCTGTCGTTAGCTGGTGAAATTTACAACTCGGATTATGAACGCTGAAGAGGTCCGATAAGTCAAGGCAGGTTCGAAGTGGGAACGTAGAAATTGGCTGGATAAAATGAAGATGGGTTACCAAGATGTGGGTATGCCTTCTCGGAGGGTTCTCTGCTGGAAATGGAGATCGCCAAGGAGGAATTCTGTCTCCTCTGTTTTTCAATGTCTACATACATGAACTCGACATCAAAATATCTCGGTCCAATTTAGAATGTAATGTAGCCGAAATCTTCTGTAACCACCTGCTATACCCTGACGACTTATGCCTTTTTAGTCCCTCTGCCAAGGGCCTTTGATATCCACTTGATATATGTGATATTTTTGCGACTGACAATAATATTGTCTTCATCACTAAGAAATGCTTATGCATGTGTTGACAACGCCAACTATCTTGATCATTTTATCTCCAGCGATCTCACTGACAGTTATGATGTGTCTGTGTAAACTAGAAAATTATGCATTCGTGCCACCATTTTGGCTCGAAAGTTCTATATGTGTTCTCAAGATGCGAAGAAGTAACTTTTCTCGTGGTACTGTACCAGTATCTATTGCAGCCATCTGTGGTCTTAGTACTTGTCATGTAACTGGAAAAAGCTGCGTGGCGCATACAACAACGTATTTCAACGTAAAATTTATGGTCATAAATATATGGTCAACAGGATGCGACCATAAAAATGATGGTCATCATTATCTAGTCAACGGTACTGACCATAACTTTTATGGTCGAATCTATATATCGACCATCATTTATATGGTCATTTTTCCGACCCACATTTTTATGATCTTTTTCTATATGCAACCATAAAAATGGTGGTCGAATATATAGACTATACTTTGACTAGAATTTATATCGTCATTTTTCCGAACCCTATTTTTATGGCCATCTTTATTAATTCTTAATGAGTGGCGACCATGAAAAATCTTGTATGGTCACTTTTTTGGCCATAAATTTTGTGGTCGCTACGGTAAGTCTTCTGCATAATTTTAATAGGTGTACTATCTTTCACTTCGCCAAGTTGTAGAAATTTATCTCAAGTATAAATGAAGATTTTTAGGGAAAACCTGGTTGCGCGAGTGGCAATTAAGGACCGTAATTGACAGAACAGCCGATCTGTTGTTTAGAGCCGCTGTTACTTCCGCTGTGACAATTTTGACTTCGCCTAGCCTGGTACCCTGACTTACTGTTGCATTACTTATATATACGAGTTTGCTAGGGAACCCCAGAGAGCCTCCTTCTGCGTTTTGCTGTACCGGGATTTCTTTTTCAAGATTTCAGTGGACGTGGCACTCGTTGGCAGTTCAAATTATTGTGTTCCATCCAGCAAAGGTGCTTTTGTGTTTCAAATTCTTAATGTATGGCCGTAGTGATGTAGGTCTACAAGGTGTCAACCACTGAGGCATATTAACACGGTAATAAGACGATAAAGGTGAAGAAAGAAAGACAGGGAAGTCGCTGTTTGAACAACAACAACAACAACAAGTTGAACAGCTGTTACATCGGAACAAGGCAAGTACCAGTAAGTATATATGCCTAGATGAACTGTATAGCCTATTCACTTTGGATATAATTATATACTTCCATGTTTTCAAGTTGGCATATTTTACTACAGTCACTTGTCGTAAATCGGGACCCTTTTCTCGATTCGTAGTTTAAAAGAAGCACTCTGTTCTCACCAATAATTTTAACTTCCCATGACATTTATTAACATCCCTTGTGCTGCACTGTCTTGAAATTTCTTTTCAACGAGCAGCGATTTTTGTTGGAACGCTAACCGAAGTAAGCTGGCAAATTGACGTAAATCGAGACAAGTTGTAAATCGGGACAGTGGTTAACGGCGAATTTTGAACAGTATGAAGACTTCCAACATAAACATTTCGTACTTAACATAACGTTCTAATCGTTTACGACTATGACATGTTAAATTATTTCGTTTTGATATCGAATAAAAGTCAAATTAGTACCTGTAGTGTAAGTATATGTTGTTGTTGCACACGCTTATTTTCTATTTTGCGTGCTGGCTGCGGGGAATACAAATTTGTAGAACTGATCCCGACTCGAAGAGGGATTTCAAGGTAAACCATTTCGTTATACCGGTTAAATGAATTGCTTTAAGGCAGGGTGTCACAGGCTCGAACGCCGAACTCGTTCGCACCGATATGTGCTGCCGTTCGACTGTTCTAAATGCAAGAATTATTTCCCGATTCCGTTCCCGAACGATTAAATCTTTTATGTACACATAATTCAAGTAATCCTCGAAAGGCTCGAGTAGCCTTCGTTTTATACATACGTATGCTTATTGTAATTTACAATGGGAATCGGCAAAAGATTGCGACGGATATCGAATGGAATCTACCCGTAAGATATATACAGGCGAATTCGTTCTTTTTATAAATTACGGTTAGCAAATGACTTCCATGAATATGATGGATCAAGGAAGTTGGCCGAAAACATACCAGTCACCGAAAATGCGAAGTGCTGCGACTACAATTTACAATTTTAGTATTTCCGAAATCGTGTTACTGCATGAGCTAGCGAAAGCTAATTTTACGCGTTTATATTTCCCGCAATTCTTTTACTAATTGTATGCATTCATTTAACTACCGCCTACGAATTAAGGTAAGTAATAAATGTATGATCATTCTTGGTGGTCAGCGACAGATGACAGATTGAATTCTCCCTCCATTCCCGGTAGCGTACGAAGACAGCCATGGATACTGAGAGTTTGTAAGTCCACAACACAAATGCGCAAATTAGAATGATATCTACAGCCTTTGAGAATAATGCGGTCCTTTTACAACAAGATGGTATAATCCGAGTATGTTATTGTTTACCAAACTCAAAACTGTAGTACTTCAAGCCTCTTTAATATGCACATCGAAATGGTAAATACTCTTGATTAGCACCACCGAGAGACCAATCATATTTAAAAGCCTTTCAACTATTATTTTTGTAATTACAATCTGGATCTCATTCCACGGGGACTCGACTCTGCAAGTCTATGGAGATTGGCCTCCATCAGCGCACAGAGCTTCGGCTCCATCAAACATACGTGACTTCAACCCCACGACCTTGATCCCGAAAACTCATGGAATTCTATTTAATTTACTTCGAAAGCCAACTGAGAACATTGAAGAAAAGAAAAATTAATGCATTTGCTCTTTCACTGATAAGCGATATCGTCAGTGGGGTTATTATCAATAATTACGCTCGTCAGATTTTATATTGAATATAGGCTCTCATCCCTGAAAATGTTGGACATTCAACGTTTTTTTCTAAGGGGACTTGAGGTTCTTATTTTCTGTACAATTATCAGTTTTTATTTACGAGAAGGGAAGGGTTAGGGTTAGTGGGACCTGCATATGGCGTATACATAACTCGCTTAGTAGCATTTGCTAGATCCTGTGTTAAATGTGATGATTTTAATCAACGTCACAAAACATTGTTGCAGAAACTTATAAAACAGGGCTATTCCACCAAGCGCCTCCACTCAAAGTTTCTCAAATTTGGCGATACATATCGCATGCTGATAGCAAAAATACGAACGTAGCGTGCAAGATCTATGGCGCTACGTTTCGTAACATGTGTCTAATTCCGCTTAACCCGGGGCTAGGGGCCGTATGAGCCCATGTACTTCCAAGATCCTCATGGTACTCATATGAACAGTCACAATCAAAGCGTGACTGAGGTACATCATTTTTAGATGACGACTCTATAACGAATATTATGGATTAAGAATACTGATCAGCGATACGGATTTGATATTTGGAACATCATGATGTCTTGCCGGCATCATTGAAAACTGTTGACCGCTTCTCTCTTGCAGGAAACAAGCCTATGTTTATGTATACTTTTGTCTTTTTGAATTTGGTGCTAATACTGTTATATGGAAATGGAATAGGTCTTTGGATTATGGACGCGGATATTCTCTAATGGACGACGGCTGGATTATGAATGACGGACTAGACGCTTGTAATTTCATTACAGCCCAGATTTTTATATTTATTATAGCACAGAAATGTGATCAGAGCAATCAACAATCTTTTCCATAGCGCGGGATGTTGTCACTCCACCTTGACTACCCCGTAAGAAATAAATAGAAAACAAGAGATGTTTGCTTAGAAGAGAACATAAGAATCATTTGATCACATTTAATTTATGCCAACATGGTGATGTTTACGGACAAATTGCAACTGGGAAATGGATATGACTGGCAAAGCTGAACGGCTTTCGGCAAGGCTTTGGTGTAAGACAAAAGACTGACAATACAACTTGCAGCAGATCCTTTGTCAATTATATTTCATGAGTCTTACACCAAATCGTTGCCTGGCTTTCACTGAAGAAGTCACAGCTCCACCGAATTCCATGCTGGCTGCAGCGTAGATGTTATCATGGATTCTATAATAATTTTGAATTCTTCATAAAACGACATTTTCCTTGTAATTGCCTGTCAAAACGCCTCCTGTGTAATTTGCTTCTGATTGTGACTGTTAACGAATATTGGAAGTGGTTGGTGACCTAACCCGTGAAATATTACAGTTGATCGGGAAATGTTGAAGTGGAAAAGTGATGTGCTTCAGTGTACACAAATAAATTCTTTCTCTTTTAATTCGCAGCATATAAACAAGTTATACTGTGGTTGTATCCGAGTTAAATAAAAAGCAGAATGGAAATATATAAGGCTGAAAATGAACGGCAGGTCTGAAAAAAAAATGAACAAAATAATGTTCACAGGTAGTCTTTATACATCATGGCTGAAATTTTGTCGCTGGTCTAACACGGCCGCGATCGCCGCGGATTGAACTTTTGACATGAAGTGAAAGCGACTGCCGCCAAGACCTGACGACCTACCGGGATGGTTCAGAAGGACATAGCCATCGTATTGTAACACACACAAACACCGCATCCTTTTTTGACATCCTTGCCTCTGAACAACAGGATTATCTGGATGACCTCTCATCTCTGTCAGGATGAGGTCGATTCCACATTTGTCATGGACGACTCATACTGGACTGAGGTAAAATCTGGCGCTGTCATAGATTGAATATTAATTTAGACTAATCTAGACGATTCCTCTAAGCTCTTCAGTCAAAACCGACCACCCATTTATGTTGCAAAAACATTTAATAAGCATATATAAATAAATAACATATATACATATAACAATTAGCTGTATTCTGTTTCATACTCCGTCATGAGAATATACGTTCTCAAATATATCTGAAACCCTATCAGCGTATTTTTAACGTATACAATATTACCCAACGTTCCTTGATTCACTATCCTCACCAGTATATGTACGTAATGTCGAATTGTGTAATAAATCAAATAAAATATTCTGTTCAAATCATATGTTGTGTTCTGTTATTTCTTTCTACGTCCTGTAGGTCAATACATTCAAATTTCATTAAAGTCAACAATACAAAACATGTCACTGTACCTGTTCTGTATCTTTGCCTTCGAAAGAATCCGAAAGAATATCACACACACGCTATTATCTTAATAGCCGCTTGGTCCGGTACCGGCAGTGTATCATTTACTCCACGCGCGAGTACTCGTAGTCCATACTTTCCTACCAATGCCTGTGTACCGATACTATAACTGCCAAACAGTCCGATACTCTCACACAGTTTTACAGACCCCTGTCTATACTTTGCCAAAAGTTATTTCACACTTCTCTCCAGAGGAATCTATCCAAGAGAATGTAATAATATCACTGTTCTGACATAGTAAACTACAGAGCTGAATCCGTAGAATATCCTTCCCGGTCGGTATTCGTCTCCTCGTACCGTTCGGAGCACCGTATTATATATATTATTTTACCACCGCAGCATTCTGTCAACGCTAGTGATATTAAAGTCATGCAAATGTCCAAACCGCAATCATAGTTCCTACACATTACACATACTTCGAAAAGATTGGTGTCCTATTATACAACGCTCTCGCCACAACTTGCACAGCGAAAGACGCTCTCTAAATAGGACGACACGAATTATCCATTCAATCTACAGGTAATGATAACATATGTCAATCTCTGCGTGGACTGTCCAATACCTGACTTTTATATTACACAGCAATGAAGAGGATCTCTAGGGGTGTTACTCTAGTGCATTTATAAATAACTACATTTCTTCACAGGCGCTACGTTTCATAACCTGTGTCTAATTACGCTTAACCCGGGGTTAGAGACCGTTTGAATATCATGTGTTTTACATCTCCATTATGCTCAAATGAATTGTCACATTCAGAGGGTGACTGGGATACATACTTTGGAAACGATTTGCAATTCATTTGGATAAAGAAGAATGGTCAGTGATTAGGATTTTATGTGCAGCACATCATCATGTCTTGCTGACATCATTGAAAACTGTTGACCGCTCCTTCCTTGTAGGAAGACATCTTGTGTTTTTATTATTTGTACTTCATACATATTCGGAATTGGTGCTATCTGTCACAGGAAAATAATAAATCGATTATTATAAATTATAAATCTCCCCCCTTAAGAAAAACTATGCTTGCTTATTTTCTATCTAGTTACGGGGTGATAGTTGTAGTATGTAGTGGAGACCCTAGACACTTACTCCATGGAAGTTCTCAAAGAGTTCATGGTCAGTTGATCTCGACAGATAGTCCGCAGTAGCGTTGTATTTTCCGGGAAGTGCTTATATCCGGAATCTGTGAGGCTGAAGCTCCAACGCCCACCGCATGATTCGCGCATTTCTCCCTTTACTTTTGTTTAGATAGATCAGCGGCCCGTGATCGGTTTCCAGCAAGAACTCCTGACCGTATAGATACTGCTGTAGCTTCTGTATGGCCCACACCATGGCCAGGCACTCGCGTTCTATAACGGAATATCGTCGTTCTCGGTCCAATAGCTTTCTGCTGAGATACACCACTGGAAACTTCTCTCCATCATGCTGCTGCTGAAGCACAGCACCTATGCCAGTAGCAAATGCATCTGTTCGTAGAAGAAAAGGTTGTGTCAAGTCCGGTGTCCTGAGAATGGGACTGGTTGTTAGCAAGCGCTTCAACGTTCCGAACGAACGTTCCTGCTCAGGTCCCCACATAACCTTGTTTGGTTGGCCCTTTTTGGTCAGATTAGTCAGTGGAATGGCGATCTCACGGAAATGAGGAACAAACCTCCTGTAGTATCCAATTATTCCCAGAAATGCACGGACTTGTTTCTTGGTTGTTGGACGCTCTGCGTTTTCAATGGTACTAACCTTCTCCATCTGGGGTTTAATTTGACCATCGCCAATTACATAACCCAAATAGTCTATTTCAGTATATCCTAGAGAATTACAAGCGTCTAGTCCGTCATTCATAATCCAGCCGTCGTCCATTAGAGAATATCCGCGTCCATAATCCAAAGACCTATTCCATTTCCATATAACAGTATTAGCACCAAATTCAAAAAGACAAAAGTATACATAAACATAGGCTTGTTTCCTACAAGAGAGAAGCGGTCAACAATTTTCAATGATGCCGGCAAGACATCATGATGTTCCAAAATATCAAATCCGTATCGCTGATCAGTATTCTTAATCCATAATATTCGTTATAGAGTCGTCATCTAAAAATGATGTACCTCAGCCACGCTTTGATTGTGACTGTTCATATGAGTACCATGAGGATCTTGAAGTACATGGGCTCATACGGCCCCTAGCCCCGGGTTAAGCGGAATTAGACACATGTTACGAAACGTAGCGCCATAGATCTTGCACGCTACGTTCGTATTTTGCTATCAGCATGCGATATGTATCGCCAAATTTGAGAAACTTTGAGTGGAGGCGCTTGGTGGAATAGCCCTGTTTTATAAGTTTCTGCAACAATGTTTTGTGACGTTGATTAAATCATCACATTTAACACAGGATCTAGCAAATGCTACTAAGCGAGATATGTATACGCCATATGCAGGTCCCACTGGAATATTACTATCCAGAAAGGGATAGTTTACGATGTCGAAATTGTAATCATCTCTTTTGTCATAAAGTCGACGAGAGAGAATGCCCGCTTCATTTTTATAGAGATAGAGATCTAAATAAGATGTGCCTGTAGGGCTATCTGTAGTTTCCTTCAAATCCAGTGAAGGTGGATATATATCCTTCACTGCGTCATTTATATAGCGATTATCCACAGCGAGAAGATCGTCTATATAGCGTTTGGTGAATGAGAAGGAACGGGCTTTGAGTGGATCGGGTTTTGAAAGCGCCAGCATATAGTCATATTCATAAGAGAACAGATACAGGTCAGCCAACAGGGGTGCACAATTAGTACCCATTGGAATACCTATATGCTGCTGATATATTGTGTTGCCAAATTTCACATAGATATTTTTAATGAGAAATTCAAGCAACTCTATAAACAAAGAAACATCCCATGAATGATATCTCTTGTATGTAGTCGAGCTAAAGAATGCTTTATGGCTTCCGACATTAATATATCTACGATCAGTTTTCTTGAACACAGATACTATTAATGAACTTATACAGTCAATAAGGTCCTGATGAGGGATTGTAGTATAGAGAGTCGAGAAATCCCATGTGGATACATGTCTGTACGGTATGTGACCTTTAGCATCAAGCTCTTCCGTAAGACATTTTGAGTTTTTCAATATCACATACATTCAACGCCAGAGTTCTTAGAAATAGTGGCGCAATACCTTTCCCAAAATGCTTTTACCTCCTGAAGGGCCCTCGTCAATAGGGTTGAAAGAAGCTTGGTGGTCCAGCTTCTAGAACCAGCTATGAATCTAGCTTTGTATGGTGATTTATGCATTTTGGGAGTCCAGTATATTTTTGGTATGTCGCTATGATTGGTTGGAAGACAAATACCTCTTTCCCTGAGAAACTTTTTGTGATTGTTAAATAAATCTTCCAGAGTAAATGCAGTTTGGGAGTAAGTAGATGTATTTGATGAAGATATGTCTACACTCAATTCTTTAACCAGCACCTGGTAATAGTAATATTTACATATGAATATTATATTATTCGGAGCTTTGTCTGCTGGGACTATGACGAATTTGCTAGAACTTCTTGCGAATTGAGGTTTCTCAGTACTTGTTTTGCTTGGGGAAGAGTACTTCTGTCAATATGGCGGATTGTTTCAACGACCTTGCTCTTGGTGAGGTCCAGCCAATCAGCGAGTACTGTAGGTTCAACTTTTTCTCGCTTAGACCAATCAATAACGTACTGTTCTAATGCAGTCAGGACTATCTTCTGGTCCGCCTTCAGATTTATTCTTCTTGGCTCTCTATATTTAGGTCCTTTCATCAGGAGTAATTTCAGATCCTTATCACTCACCACATCAAGGTCACCAGTCACAACATGTTTGCATGGTGTATAGATAAAGTTCGACGATTCACAATCACAACTATAGCCTCCTGACCTGTATAAGTTCCAGTCAAACTCCTTGGCAGCATTGGAGTAATTGAATATTTTGGTGGCTATAGATTTAGTATACTTATATGAAATGCAAGGAGGTTCTGTGAACTTAAAATAGTTTGGCACAGCGTTGCGTACCTCTGGATCATTCAGGATTCGAGGTAAATTAATGATGTCCAGTCCTTTATCTAAGTGGTTGAGTTTCAAGAAAAGCCGATCTTGAGATGTTTCGATTATGTTCACTGGACGATACAACCGAAAATGCGCTATATCTTGACATACTTTACTGATTTTGGATGGTATTATATTTCCTGAAGACGCAGATTGCTGTATATCTCTGGCTATTTGATTTAAAGCTCTCAGAGGTAACGCATACGGAACTGTACGTAAGCTATGTATACTATTGGGTGCGTTAGTTAAACCCACTAAGTAATTTAAAGTGATATGATCGTGAATCATCGAACTATTAAACTTTCGCCAACCATGGCTGCGTTATCTCCGTTGATGGGGTTTAAATAGTTGGGTAATGTTGGATATATTTGAACGGCGGTTTGTAGCATTGCCGAACCCACTGACATTATCATTTAAACCAAACGGAAACACTGACCCAAGTTCTAGCATCCAGAATAATTCCCGCTCTCGGATTTTTCTCTCAAATCCAAAAGGGGAATCCTTGGTAGATGGATAGACGACGTCTATGATCTGAATACTAAAGTTATCCCAGCCGTGGTCGGGTCCAGAAAAATGCCTACCTATAAGCAATTGCTTTTTCCTAACGGATTTTCTGTGACCGTTCACCCTAAGATAGAGTCTTTGGGTGGTCTTGCCAACATACTGTTGACCACACTTCTTACAGGAAACTAAATAAATACAGTTTGTAGTAGAACAACTAAGATCAACATACGAGTTAACAGAATATGAGTTACCAGTTAACGCGGAACTAAATGAAGCTGAAGTATTAAAGAGTGGACACGTGAGACATCCACGGTGTCCACACTTAGAAATTTTGAAATTTTTACATGTAGAATTCGGTGCTAAACAATCATCAAGCGCAATATTGCAAGGTTTGATGTCGTGGCCTTGCTTTGCTGTCAGAAATATATCTGTCATTTGGATTGAAAAGGTCTTAGTGCATTTCGAACTATTAGAGACTCGGCCGAGAAACCTGCACTAAGGTTCCTCGGGTCTGTCTTCATATTTTTTTCTTTTAGTTGTGCTCATTATGTTTGTTGGGTGTGCAGGGGCCCGGCCTCGGGGACAACTTGTCCACCAGCAGAATCCAGGCATACACAGGTTAAAATTACAAGCGTCTAGTGCGTCATTCATAATCCAGCCGTCGTCCATTAGAGAATATCCGCGTCCATAATCCAAAGACCTATTCCATTTCCATATAACAGTATTAGCACCAAATTCAAAGACAAAAGTATACATAAACATAGGCTTGTTTCCTGCAAGAGAGAAGCGGTCAACAGTTTTCAATGATGCCGGCAAGACATCATGATGTTCCAAAATATCAAAACCGTATCGCTGATCAGTATTCTTAATCCATAATATTCGTTATAGAGTCATCCTTCTAAAAATGAAGTGTACACCTCAGCCACGCTGATTGTGACTATTCATATAGGTACCGCTTTGGGGATCTTGGTACCATGAAGCTCATACGGCTAAGCCCAGGTGTGGGGTGGGAGCACATGTTACGAAACGTAGCGCCATAGATCTTGCACGCTACGTTTATTTTACTATCAGCATGCGATATGTATCGCCAAATTTGAGAAACTTTGAGTGGAAGGCGCTTGATGGGCCAGCCTCTTTTTATAGTTTCTGCAACAATGTTTTTAGCGTTGATTAAAATCATGCACATTTAACACAGGATCTATGAAATGCTACTAAGCGAGATATGTATACCATACGAGTCCCACTGGAATGAAAACTACTATCCAGAAAGGGATGGTTTACGATGTCTCGAAATTACTTAATCCCATCTCTCTTTTTATCATAAAGTCGACGAGAGAGAATGCACTTCATTTTTATAGAGATAGGGATCTAAATAAGATGTGCCTGTAGGGCTATCTGTAGTTTCCTTCAAATCCAGTGAAGGTGGATATATATCCTTCATTGCGTCATTTATATAGCGATTATCCACAGCGAGAAGATCGTCTATATAGCGTTTGGTGAATGAGAAGGAACGGGCTTTGAATGGATCGGTTTTTTCAAAGCGCCTGCATATAGTCATATTCATAAGAGAACAGATACAGGTCAGCCAACGGGGGTGCACAATTAATACCCATTGGAATACCTATATGGTGCTGATATATTGTGTTGCGAAATTTCACATAGATATTTTTAATGAGAAATTCAAGCAACTCTATAAACAAAGAAACATCCCATGAATGATATCTCT
>JAVTVY010041192.1:0-19373 GCA_036873755.1 Hanleya hanleyi
TTTTCCAGGGAGGTAACTCTTGGTTCCCCTTTTTCTGCCAGGGGGCGCTCTTGTAGGTATGACGTCACTTCCGGTCTGGGTGAATGGAGCGTGACCTGGGAACATGATAGGATATGTACTGACCTGTCTGTGGGTTTTTTCCACAATGTCGTTCACCTACGTGTCTTTTCGGGTACGTCCGTTGTAGGGTTTACACTTCCGAGTCTCTTCGGTCACCTCCCGAAGATACAAGTGGGGTTTTTCCCACAATATCGTTCACTTCCGAGTCTCTTCGGTCACTTCCCACGAAAAGACACGGAGGTTCATGTTTAGACATGTTAGGGTTTTTCCCATCACGTGCGGTATGACGTCACTTCCGGTCTGGGTGAATGGGGCAAGTGAACCTGATAGGACATGTACTGACCTGTCTGTGGGGTTTTTCCATACAATGTCGTTCACTTTCATGTGTTTTCGGTGCGAAGGGTATTTTCTTTTCGGTGAGATGGGAACATGATAGGCCATGTACTGTCTGTGGAGTTTTTCCCGCCAGAATTTCGCTGTCGTCTGCTTGGGGTTGTCACGTGCCGAACACCTGGCTCCCCGAATTGCAACATTGTTGCACGTTCGCTACAATGTTGCGTTGAACACCTGGTCCGTCGTCTGCGTGAGTGAGTTCACGTGCCGAGCACTTGGCTCCCCGAATTGCAACATTGTTGCACGTTCGCTACAATGTTGCGAAGACGTCACGGAGATCACCGAAGAGACACGGAGGTGCCCCAAGATGTCACGGAGATCCCGAAGATGGCGAGAGGGGTCCCTAGTGTACCGATTGGGTCGTATGAGGTATCAATGTGAAGCATTCGTGAAGGGGCATCTGATGGGGTGGGTGTGGAGTTGAAATATCGTCATTCTGCGCATGCGCGGTAGACCAAGGGTATGGATATAGACGTTTTGGGGTCTAGGTGGGTCACTAGTGGTCCGATGGAGTCGAGTGAGGTATCAATGTGAAGCATATGTGAGGGGGCATCCGATGGGGTGGGTGTGGGGTTGGAATATGGCCATTCTGCTCATGCGCGGTAGACCAAGGGTATGGAATAGACGTTTTGGGATCTAGGGGAGCCCCTAATGGTCCGATGGAGTCGTATGAGGTATCAATGTGAAGCATTCGTGAAGGAGCATCCGATGGGGTGCGTGTGGGGTTGGAATGTCGTCATTCTGCGCATGCGCAGTAGACAAAGGGTATGAAAATAGACGTTTTGGGGTATAGGGGGTTCCCTAATGGGCCGATGGAGTTGTATGAGGTATCAATGTGAAGCCTATGTGAGGGGGCATCCGCCTGGACTAGTATCTCGGTCGTTGTCCACATTCTGCGCATGCGCAGACAGGGAATTGTGGGAAAAGGGTATGAAAATAGACGTTTTGGGATCTAGGTGAGCCACTAATGAGCCGATGGAGTTGAGTGAGGTATCAATGTGAAGCCTATCTGAGGGGCATCCGATTGGACTAGTGTCTCGGCCGTTGTCAATATTCTGCGCATGCGCAGACAGGGAATTCTGGGAAAAGGGTGTGGAAATAGACGTTTTAGGGTTTAGGTGAGCCCCTAATGATCCTATGGTGTCGTGTGGGGTATCAGTGTGAAGCTGTCGTGAGGGAGCATCCGCCTGGGCTAGTGTGTCGTTCGTTGTCAATACTCTGCGCATGCGCAGTCTGGCCGTAGTATAGAAATAGACGTGTTGGGGTTTAGGTGGGCCACTATTGGGCCGATTGGATCGAGTGAGGTATCAATGTAAAGCATACGTGAGGGAGTATCCAACGGGCTGGGTGTGACGTGGAACTGACGTCATTGTGCGCATGCGCAGTAGAGAAAGTGTATGGAAATAGACATTTTTGGCGCCGACATGGGTCACTATGGGTCCGATGGAGTCGTATGAGGTCTTATGTTGAAGCTCTCGTGAAGCAGCATCCGACTGGACTGATGGTTCGTCCGTGTTCAATGGTTTGCGCATGCGCAGTCTGGTCGTAGTATAGAAAGCAGGCATGTTGGGGGATGCGTGGGGGTGTGTTTGACCCACCACTATGGGTTCATGGTTGTGGTTGGGTGGTGATGTGGGTTGTTCGCACAGACGTTACTTCCGGGTTTCACTAAAACTACCTTCGAACACAGAAGAGTTCCAATGTTCCCCTTAGACGTAGGGTCCGGATGTTCAACATCCGGATTTTCCCCGGCCCGGCCCGGCCCCGCCCCGCTCCGGCCGCAGCGCGCGCAGGTTATCCGGCCGCAGCGCGGGCGCGCGCGCGGGTTATCCGGCCGCACGCCTGCGCGGGTGAATTTCGAATTATCCTAGGCCACTGATGGGCTACTTTCTCCACGGTGTTCGAAGCCAGTTTCACCGAATCCCCACATGTCTGTTATAGCCTTGATGCATTCTGCTTATATAGAAAACACACAAGACAGGGTTTTTTGGGTGAGATCTGATTTTTTTTATTTTTTTTAACAACGTGAGAACAACCACGTGAAAACTGAAGCCCAGAACAGGGGCCTTGTACATTGAAAGAACTGAAGCCCAGAACAGGGGGCTTGTAAACTTAAGCCCAGAACAGGGGGCTTGTACATTGAAAGAACTTAAGCCCAGAACGGGGCTTGTACATTGAAATGATGGACGGCCCAGTCATATACGAGTACATCGCGGTCCTCGGCCTTGGGGTACTCGTCAAACATCTGTACGATGGTAGATAAGGTTCTGCCCCGGCATCGATGGTACAGGTAAAAGAAGCAATATGGTCCGCACACGCTACTGGTCAGGCTTTGCAACGTTTGACTGTTCCAACACCACGTCCCTGTGCGTTCATCCATGAAGTCTGTTAAATCGGGATGGAGGGGTGGCAGGCCGTACGGGTCAAAGTATTCGCCCTGCGCTTCTGTCAAGTACACGGCCACCCAATGTTCACCGGGCCGATCCATCGGGTCCGTGTTGAGAACGTGTGCAGCAGGATACATACGGTCTAATGGGAACACATCTCGGCCGAACACCCCTTGAAAGACCATACGTGTCCCTGGGTCATTCTCCAGCACGGTGGTTATCTGGTCTGTATCCATGTTAGGTGGAGAAGTCACACAGGACGTTGCGCGCCTTGTCCACTTGAATGATGTTGTCAAACTCGGCGTAGCAGATCACATTGACGGCGGTCCCGAGGGCTCGTGCAAAGTGGATTTCCAACCGTAAATTGCCTTGCTTGGCCAGGCCCAGCTGATGGTCGTTCTCTAAGGTGGGGGTCAGATCGAAACAGAACAACGTGTATCCGTTCGCGTAGTTCTCCCGACTGATCATATTCCCTTCGTCCTGGTTGATTTGACCGGTGGCTGTAAACAGGCTCTGATAGGCTCGAATGAAATTCGCGCGCCCAAAGTTCGGTGTTAAGGCCGTGGCTGGCACCTATTGTCCATCCACATGCAGGGCCACAAAATTGATGCCGAAATGTTTAAAGTCAAACGGTTTCTCTGGGTAGGCTCCACTGAAACTGGTATTTTCCACACAGGCCAGGATCAATCGCTTGGGTAGTTCCCCCAGGAACAGGTTTTCTTTGTTGGCGCTCATATTTCCAGCAGACACAGAGAACACTTTGGTTTGTACACATCGGATAGGGTACTGGGCTGGTTTTGTTTCCAAGGCTTTCATGTGTCCCAATTGAACGGCTGGATTCGGTTTCACTTTTCGGACATACGGGACTGCGTCTTGGATGACAATCTTATAGTCCGCTACATGCCCCTCTACGTTAGTGGCCATCAAGGCGAAGGTCGGAGGCGCCCGTATCAGTCGGATTTTGATGGGGATCTTGTTCAAGAGGTACCGGTCTTCCATGAACATGTCTGCGTGTAGTCGACCCATGAGATCCACCGAGGCGCCGTTCGCAGTGAAAGCCTTCCGTTTGTTATATCCTTCATTGTCCACCGTGTCCATGTGCTCGGCTGTGTCCTGGTAGAATAAAGCGGCTGTCAGCTGAGATTTTTTAGCCTCTCGTCCATGCGACAACAGTGTCTCGATGTAGGCTCGATAGGGGTACGTGTTGATCGAGTCACTGATGAGTTTGTCGCTGAGAAAAACATCCACCTGTTGAAACATCGAGTGCAGCCAGAGATTCGTCGGGCCCACTGTTGCAGCTTGGATGATTCTGGAGCCATCCCCATTGACGACCTTGGCTTTCACATACAAGTACGTATGGGCTAAATCCACATAGGCCGTATCCGCATTGCTGATGGTGAACTCGATGGGCCCTGTTTCGTTGATGCTGGAGAGCGGGAGATGCTCCACCCATAATCCTTGTTCGGCACTGGTCTGTGTGGGCGGCACGGTCAACAAATCAAATTCACTGTTGGTGGAGGGGCAGGACTCTGCGTGGATTAAGGACATGGTTAAGAAAAGATATCCTGGGTCTTCGATGTGCGTCGTCGCTGGGTCGGCCGTCGACTGGTGCGTGGTCTCGGTGGTGCAGGTCTTTTATTCGCTACGGTGCCAAGACGCCTCCCGCTTCTTTGGCCCGCCGGTTTAAGGCTTCTTTGGGTGCCGTACCCCCCAAGGCATCACCGGCCACTTGCAGTCCACTGCGTACCGCTTGTTTGCCGATCGCTTTCACTTCACGCTTCACCAAGGGCAGGAACGTTTTGACGATGCTCCCGAGTATGTTCCCCAGCCCATGTCCTCGTTGCATGCGTGCACCACTAAAGACGGGAAGGCCACCCCCGGCCTGTTGGGCATAATAGTCCATATAACTGCGTGCGTCGCACTCGTAAGGGACCTTCATTATACAAAGTGGGGAGCATGTGCTTGTCGAAAATGAAGTGGCAGCACCACTTTTCCTCGTTCGAATGCCACCGGTCGTCCCGTGTCATCTCTTATATCCACCGTGATAGTGTTGATGTCAGTTTGTCGTACGGGTAGGTAGAGCATGTGGGTGAAACTGTGGGTGACTTGTTCTCCATACGTCTTTTTAATGGGGACCACCCGTAACAGAGGTGTGTTGATATCGCCCACGATGTGGTTGTCGACTACGTCCGAGTAGACGTAGAGTCCGTACATACCCGACTTCATATCCATCGGGGTCTGGCCATGGTCCTCGGATGGACCCATGTAGGTCGCATGAGCGAGACCCAGCATTTGCTGTAGGATAGGACTCAGTACGACACTCACGTTGGCGGTGAGGAGGATCTGTGCCTTGCCGTTGTGTGCGTTGTAATCGAAGTCCACGTGATTCTTGAAGGGAAAGGATTTGATGGGTTTTGAAACATTCGTGACCTCCCGTATAGCCTTATAATGCAAGTCTTGTCAGCCCCTGCATGAACTCCTTGGGGGTATCGTATTGGCCTTTGGGGAGGGTGAGTCGGGTGTTTTTGCCTTCGTAGGTCACCTCGTACCACACTTCATTGGCTCGCACGTTGTATCACGAGTAAGGGTATTGGATATCCACGAGGCCACATTCCTATCTTCCAGGTAAATGCAACGGTTGCGGTAACTGGGTGACGTACTTGGCCAAGGTGTTGTCAGGAAACACGTCCAGCGAACTGTTACTGGGTAGGGTGAGGTAAAACATGGCGACTGAGCTGTTTCTGCTGCTGTTGTTGGTTTTAATAGGTGTTCCAGGCCTTGGCGGTTGTGTCCGGCGTCGTGTTCGTCGCGGTGACTTGCTACGTGTCACGGCTCTGGAGATGTGGGGTGTCCTGATCAAGGATGGTTTTTAAAGGTCTGAAAAGAAGGTGCCCGTTGTGGTGGTGGTGTTTTGGGGGGTGACTCCGGTTCCCATTCGGCTTCCCAAGAAGGTAGTGGGCCACTCGGCGACTGCTGGGTCCGCTGCATAAAGGCCCAGCGGTGGGGATTCCCCACCAATTCCTGTGGTACACTTCACGAGTTCAAAAAAACGGTTGGTTATACTCACCTGAACAGTCATAAACGTTTTGACCTGGCCATGATTAGACGATGTAGGATCGGTCACACACGATTAACTCATGAATATTTACTAAAACAGGAGCCGATTTCAAGGTGTATACCTTGCCATGAAGATCTCACGATGAAACATATTCTCATAGACTGCATAGATTTTAAGACTGTAAGAGATACTTTTTATCGAGCAGCTACGCTGGAAGATCTTTTTAGCAGAGTGAAAGAGGATTGTATTTTAGGTTATTTGAGAGAGATTGGTTTGTTGTACAAATTTTAATGTTTGTACCTGTTTTAACGCATTAGTTTACCAGTTTTGCTTTGATTACTTAGAATTTTGTTTAATCGTCGCTATATAGCTGAAATATTGCTGAATGCGACGTTAAACCTTAATTCTCTCTCTGTCTCCTGTGGTACATGCATGTCTTTCAAGCCTTGTGCGAAGACCTCCCATCCTCGAGGATCTGTGTGCGACCTGCGTTGACGCATCAGGTCATTCACTAAATCCGTCATGTGGGTCACGGGGATCACCTGATTCTGTACCAGGAGCTCGACTTATCATTCTAAGTCATGTTAGGATTTTGTTTCATCCGTTGTAATACCAGGCCAGCTTGTTTCTTCAACGATGCAGGTACACTCTTCAGCACTTCGTCTTCCACCCACTGTGGGGCTGTGGGTGGTACCCCTGGTAATGGCGGCTGTTGGAGCGGTGCTGAGGTCGTCGGTGTGTCGCGTGGTGGTGGTGGTGTTGGTGGGGTAGAGAGGGTTTTGTATTGGTCCATGAACGTCATGTACCGTTGAAGCGTCTCATTGTACCGTTGTACTTTCTCACTGTCACTTAAGCCCGGTCTCTGTAAGATGTGTTTCATCTCTTCATCGAGGGTGGTTATGGTCTTCACCGTAGGTGGAACAGGGTAGGGCAATTGGAGGTTTTGAAGGAACCGTGGTTCGACGAGGACCATTTTTTCGTGTGGTTCATTGTCGGCCGAAGAGTCCATCCAATACTGGACCCAACACGGAAGCGCCCAACGGTGCTAAGATGGCCCCGAGAAAGCCGCCTTTCTGTAACACCGTTTTCTTTTGTGTTTGAGAGACTCGCTTCTGGACTAGGGTTCGGAGACCTGTCTTATGCTTGGCCAACTTGGTCTTCTGAGCCGGAGTCAGTGGAACGTTGCCTTTTAACAGGTTGTACCCGATCTCGCACAGACAGCGTACAAGGTCAGGGTCGGCACCGCGTACAATTGTTCGGACCAACTCGGGTGTGGCCGTCTTCAATACACGGAGCGTCGGAGCGTGCTTCCGTACTCGCGCAGACATCATGTACAACTAATGCTAGAACTCACAACTTTGCTCTTTTTATCTACCTCAGAGAACAGAGACGAAGTCAACCATGCTGTGGTATTAATTCTTTTTATTATCCCCATCATCAAACACACACTCCAGCTGGGGGAGCCACTGTGGGTGTGTTTACATTATTTTTGCATGTACACGTGGTGGGTCTCTCCGGGAAAGATGCCGGTCCGTAGTCGAAGGTGGTCGGGGGTGGCTTGCTTGAGGTCGAAGAGCATATACCCATGCTGAGGGGTTGTCGCATCTTTGAAGGCTTCCAACGCAAACGGTGTGCGGCCGCGATACATCTGTCTCGCCAGGTGCAGCAGTTGAGTGGTATCTCTCGGGTTTTTGAGGACCACCAGGTAGTGGGCATTTAAGCTTATGTTCCGATGTTCTTTGTTTTTACTGAACAGATTCTGCACAATGTAGATGATGCTGAGCCGTCGATGATGGCTGCCTTTGGTAAAGAGTTGGGTGACCCGCGCATCATCCAGAACCACCAAGGTGTCGGGTTCCAAATCGGCCAGGTTGGGTAGCCCGTCCACGAACGTGATGTGGGGCATTGCTGCATACGCTGCCTGCCATTCTCCGTAACACCACACGACTCGGGCAATGGGTGGGGTGATCATGCTGTCGGCGTGTTGAAGGAGTTTCCTGACGAAGTGCGTTTTACCGGAGCCCGTCGGTCCTGCGATGACGCAAGTGAAGGGATGCTGCCACCGAGGGTCCATGGTTCGAGCTGTATGCGCTGTCGTGGTAACCCGCTCTTGTAAATTTGGTACGAGTGAACTGGAGTGGTGGTGGTGGGTACAACGTCGGTGGTGGTTGCCTGTTCAATGTGAGTGATGATGGTGGTGGGTATAACGTCGGTCGTCGTTGTCTGTTCACTGTGAGTGATGAAATCCGGTGGGTTTTCAGACGTAGTGGGTGTACTTGATGTAGGTGTGGAGCTTGGTGTGGAGCTCGATGGGGCGTGTACACGGGGTGTGGTGGTGGTGGTGACTGGCCTCGATACGGAGGTGACTGGTGCTATCTGTAGACCGGTTTCACTGATGGCTGGTGTTCTCAGTTGGTTAAGTAGCGTGCTGACATAGGCAACGTCGTAAAACACACCTCTGTACAACACACTCAGCAGGGTTAGCAATATCACCACAAAGCCCACTTGCGCTTTGCGCGTTTTGGGAGACGCTGTGTTCAGAGGCCGCTGCTGTTTGTCCATAGCACCGTGGTCGAACCTGGAATGAAGGATGACGGCAGTGGTGTCTGGCTTTTATAGTCGTTTCACCTGGTTGGCAGCGACCCAGGAATTGAAGGAACTGGGCCAGCCTTGCCATTTGACGAAATGAAACAGTTTACCACGCCGACGTTCCGTTTTCAAAATCTGCTCCGCCGTGTAGTAGTCTTGCTGTGTTTTTACGACAGGCTGTAATTCCGTCTCGTAAAACGTCTCTAGCAACGGTTCCCCTTGAAGATCTTCCAGTTCATAGACTCGCTGCTGTCGGGGTAGGCGCCGTTTAATCAGGAAGTGCTCATCGCTCCAGTTGGGCAAGTAACTTTTCTCAAATTGACCTTTGACTTTACTGATCCGTACAGGGTCCCCGACCTTGTACACCGCATTCGTCGTTCGCTGCGATTGCCTGGGGTACAAGACACGCCGGACTTGGGCTTCATTGCGTTGGGCCACGGTAATGGGGCTCTCTCTGTACTCCGGTGATAGGATCGATTGTAACCACTCACAAGTTTCGGGAGAACATCGATGTACCGCCTTGTATTCTTATAGGTGAAATATTTATACATGCGGCCTTGAATGTCCTGCTGAACCTTTCCACCACGGAAGCCTTGGTCTCGTTGTACGTGTGCAAGAAAAACACTTTCTGGGCTTTCAGAAACTGTTGGAACGGTCTGTTGAGGAATTCCGTGCCTTCATCGGTTTGCAAATACAAAGGTTTGCGCCCTGTTTTGAAGATGTCTTTGAACGCCGCTATGAGATTCGCCCCCGTTTTCGTCCGGATGGGTACCCCCACGCATACTTCGATAGGATATCGACGCACATGGGTAGGCCGTCCATAGGCTTCACATTGATACCTCACTCGACCCCATCGGTCCATTAGTGGCCCACCTAGATCCCAAAACGGCTATTTCCATACCCTTTGTCTACCGCGCATGCGTAGAATGACGATATTTCAACCCCACACCCAGCCCGTCGGATGCGCCTTCACGAATGCTTCACATTGATACCTCATACGACTCCATCGACCCACTAGTGGCCCACCTAGACCCCAAAACGTCTATTTCCATACACTTTGTCTATAGATTTAATATGCATTCCTAGTACCCGTTCTCTGCATGGCAGAACTGTACAACCCAGAACAAGTCTGGACATGCCTTGATCTCGGGGAGCCAGGTGTTCGGCACGTGTGCTCACTCACGCACAGTACATTACTAGATGTACTTCATTTGATGAGGAATTCTGGTCGGTCGATTTTTTACCAGAAAAAAATCGTATGCAGCCTCCGTGGAGCAACTTGTATACGACGCGACAAAAAATCATCGTTGTGTGGCTATATGTCATCAGACTGGAATTTTCAGTTGAATACCACCTGACCACTTCCAGAAACAAAGCTAATGCGATGTTGTCCATTGGGAATTTGCCCTCCTTGACCAGTAGAAGG
The DNA here is from genome assembly GCA_036873755.1 of Hanleya hanleyi. Classification (NCBI taxonomy): domain Eukaryota; kingdom Metazoa; phylum Mollusca; class Polyplacophora; order Lepidopleurida; family Hanleyidae; genus Hanleya; species Hanleya hanleyi. Next base: position 9,914 of record JAVTVY010041192.1, read on the forward strand.
AAAGACGAAAAGTCATGAAGCATGCCAGCCATAGACAACCTCTCACACATGTCGGGCAAAACTGTCAAATTTTGTTTATAATATTTGTTCCAGTTCCCGTGCTGACAAAACAAAGTTTTTTTGTTTTTTTTTCTGCCCAGTGTCTTTTGTGGGGCATACGGTTTGATTACTGGCACGCTTTTTACGGTATTTTCTGGGGTTTTGGGTAGGCACGTGAGCTCACTCACGCAGACGCCAGACCAGGTGTTCACGGTGACCGCAACATTGTAGCGAACGTGCAACATTGTTGCAATTCGGGGAGCCAGGTGTTCGGCACGTGAACTCACTCACGCAGACACATATGCACCAGACCAGGTGTTCACGATGCCGCAACATTGTAGCGACCGTGCAACAATGTTGCAATTCGGGGAGCCAGGTGTTCGGCACGTGACAACCCCCAGCCCAAGCAGACGTGAGCGAAATTCTGGCGAGAAAACCCCCACAGACAGGTCAGTACATGTCCTGTCATGTTCAAAAATGACCATGCCCATATACAGGCCTGTATATTGTATAAATCCGAAGATGTCACGGAGATCACCGAAGATGTCACGGACGTGACCGAAGATACACGGAGGTGTCCGAAGACACGCGGAGGTGAACGACATTGTGGGAAAACTCCACAGACAGGTCAGTACATATCCTATCATGTTCACAGGTCACGCTCCATTCACCCAGTCCGGACGTGACGTCATACGGGACTGGTGGCGCCCCCTGTCGGAAAAAAGGAATCAAGAGTTACCTCCCTGGAAAAAATGACCTGTGCGGTCTTTACATTACCATTTACAAAGGTTTGCGGCCGGTCTTGAAGATGTCTTTGAACGCCGCTATGAGATTCGCCCCCGTTTTCGTCCGGATGGGTACCCCCCACGCATACTTCGATAGGATATCGACGCACGTCAAGATATACCGATTCCCATCGTTGTGTTTGGCAAAGGCGCTCATATCGACCAAATCCCCATCTATGGGCATCTATTTCTCCCACGATGACCCGGTTCCGTAGAAAATGGCGACGGACAGATAAGTGAATTAAGTGAATTAACCACGGTCGCATGCTGTAAAATGCGAGTCGCATAGGGACGGGTGTCCGTCATGGCTCTGCAACCGTAGGAACGGAGGTGTAGGATCCAGAGAGACGTGTTTTATAGACCATGTCACACATGCGCGCCTAGACGTAGCTCTACGGGTGTAGTCCGTGATACGTACTATTCTGATGGGTTAGTCCAAAAAAGAGAGCAACAACAAAGATTACAGCGCGCTCCTGGATCCCCTGAAAAATCTTCTCCACATGGTATAGCTCCGGTGAGGCAGGCTCAGGCTGGTGAGGCTCCGGCTCCTCTCGTCAGATAGGCTCAGGCTGGTCAGGTAGCTCCGATCGGCAGGGCAATGAATGCAGCAATGCGCTAAACATTCCCACTTTTATATACCTACATAGAAGTACCCGGATGTAGGCGCGGACGTAGGCGAAAACATTCCAGTACCCGGATGTAGGCGCAGACGTGAGCGAAATTCTAGTACCCGTCCATTGGTTCTTTTATCGACCGCTGATTGGTTCAAATGGAACTGCCCATCCTTCCCAGGTTAATTTATAATCCCCTTTTTGGGTTCAAGCTCTGTATATCGATGCCGCAACATTGTTGCCGAACCTTGGCGAAAGGGAGACCTTGGACCTGGATGTTCCCTTTTGACCTGAAATTCATCCGCGCACTGCCGGTGATGACGCGCGCGCACGTGCGGTCGGAGAACCCGCGCGCGCACGCGCTGCGGCCGGAGTAACCCGCGCGCTGCGGCCGGGGCGGGCCGGGCCGGGAAAAACCCCACAGACAGGTCAGTACATGCATTCCTATCGAAAGTGACGTCATACCCCTAATTGTACATGCACCCATCCATGACTGGATGCCCCTTCACGAATGCTTCACTTTGATACCTCACTCGACTCCATCGGACCATTAGTGGCCCACCTAGACCGCACAAACGTCTATTTCCACACCCGTTTCCTACAATTCCCTGTCTGCGCATGCGCAGAATGTGGACAACGGCCGAGACACTACTCCAGGCGGTTGCTCCCTCACAGGCGTCACATGGATACCTCACTCGACTCCATCGGCTCATTAGTGGCTCGCCTAGGCCCCAGAACGTCTATTTCCATACACATTCTCTACTGCGCATGCGCAGAATGACGTCAGTTCCACGTCACATCCACCCCGTTGGATACTCCCTCACGTATGCTTTACATTGATACCTCACTCGATCCAATCGGCCCAATAGCGGCCCACCTAAACCCCAACACGTCTATTTCTATAATACGGCCAGACTGTGCATGCGCAGACTATCGACAACGAACGACACACTAGCCCAGGCGGATGCTCCCTCACGACAGCTTCAAAATAAGACCTCATACGACACCATAGGATCATTAGGGGCTCACCTACTCCCTAAAACGTCTTTCCACACCCTTTTCCCAGAATTCCCTGTCTGCTCATGCGCAGAATGTTATCAACGGCCGAGACACTAGTCCAATCGGATGCTCCCTTACGTAGGCTTCACATTGACACCTCACTCAACTCCATCGGCTCATTAGTGGCTCACCTAGATCCCAAAACGTCTATTTTCATACCCTTTGTCTGTTGCCCATGCGCAGAATGACGATATTCCGAACCCACATCCACCCAGTGAGATGCCTTCTCACATAGGCTTCACATTGATACCTCACTCGACCCCATCGGTCCATTAGTGGCCCACCTAGATCCCAAAACGGCTATTTCCATACCCTTTGTCTACCGCGCATGAGCAGAATGACGATATTTCAACCCCACACCCAGCCCGTCGGATGCGCCTTCACGAATGCTTCACATTGATACCTCATACGACTCCATCGACCCACTAGTGGCCCACCTAGACCCCAAAACGTCTATTTCCATACACTTTGTCTATAGATTTAATATGCATTCCTAGTACCCGTTCTCTGCATGGCAGAACTGTACAACCCAGAACAAGTCTGGACATGCCTTGATCTCGGGGAGCCAGGTGTTCGGCACGTGAGCTCACTCACGCAGACGCCATACCAAGTGTTCACGGTGACCGCAACATTAATTGTAGCGAACGTGCAACATTGTTGCAATTCGGGGAGCCAGGTGTTCGGCACGTGAACTCACTCACGCAGACACATATGCACCAGACCAGGTGTTCACGATGCCGCAACATTGTAGCGACCGTGCAACAATGTTGCAATTCGGGGAGCCAGGTGTTCGGCACGTGACAACCCCCAGCCCAAGCAGACGTGAGCGAAATTCTGGCGGGAAAACCCCCACAGACAGGTCAGTACATGTCCTGTCATGTTCAAAAATGACCATGGCCATATACAGGCCTGTATATTGTATGAATCCGAAGATGTCACGGAGATCACCGAAGATGTCACGGAGGTGACCGAAGATACACAGAGGTGCCCGAAGACACGCGGAGGTGAACGACATTGTGGGAAAACTCCACAGACAGGTCAGTACATATCCTATCATGTTCACAGGTCACGCTCCATTCACCCAGACCGGACGTGACGTCATACGGGACTGGTGGCGCCCCCTGTCAGAAAAAGGAACCAAGAGTTACCTCCCTGGAAAAAATGACCTGTGCGGTCTTTACATTACTACTTACATTCGCCTCAACCTCTCCGCGACGTGGTTACATTGTATCCCAGAATGCACTTTCCTCTCTCAGAGGGTTGTTTCCCCACCTCCCACCGTGTTATATGGCTCTGTAAAGAGAGGTCACCTTGATTTGCATGAAAGAATTTTTAGTGGTGAAAAGCCATACAAAGGTTCTCTGTGCTCGTCTAGCGGTACACAGAAAGGTAACTTGGAGAGGCATAACAGAATTCATACTAGTGAAAAGTCATACACATCCCCCGTTTAACTGGCCAACTACCCGACAAAGGAGAAACTGCGAGTTCAAGCGCGGCTGAGATACTAAGACTACATCCGAGAATCCACCGAATTCTCGGGTCTGAATGTTAGGTGCCGACGAATGCTTTCCTGTAGAGCGTATGGTTGCTATTTCGTCACCAGACATCGTCAATTTCCGCCCCCCCCCCCCCCTCTTGCATATCGCTCCTATTCACAGAAATATCTCATACAGGCAAAAAGCCATACAAATGTTCATCGTGCCCATATAATTGTGCATGGGAAGAACAACTAAATCGACAAGAAAGAACTGATACTGGTGAAAAGCCATACACATCCCTTACATGGCTGTCCAGCGACGCAACATTGAAAACCTGTCGGTTCACAAGAGAACGCTTAGTAGTATATATAGGACCGATTGAGCCTCATTTCCCCCGGATGTGACTATGACGTCACTTCCGGTTGGGTTGAAAGAGGCGTGGCCTTTGGTACATGTCTAGACTTGTTGGTGTGTGTTGATGTACTGGGGTTTTCCCCCACAATGGCTGGCGGTCAACATGGCGGCTAGTCCGCCATGTTGGAATTCAACATGGCGGCTAAGGTCAACATGGTGCGGCTAGTCCGCCATGTTGGAATTCAACATGGCGGCTAAGGTCAACATGGTGCGGCTAGTCCGCCATGTTGGAATTCAACATGGCGGCACCATTTTGGACACACCATCTTGGAGCCTACAACATGGCGGCTGGGAAAAACGTATAAAAGGGTGGATTTTTAGGGAGTTGGTGCATTCATTGGCCTATCTACGGTCGCAGAGCCATGACGGAGGCCGAGCCCTATGCCACTCGCATTTTACAGCATGCCATCGCGGTGAATTCATTCACGGGTTACCGAGCAGTGGTTCGGTCCATGTTTGCAGATGGCGACGACAACGAGGGGCGACGCCAGATCCTGAACGAGTTCTCAGAAGCGGTCCTCGACAGAGTGCACTCGATGGAGAGGTGTGCCATCACTCACCACTACTGGACTATGACAGCCATACTTGATGCTCGGGCTATGGACCACGAGCGCTCACGCCGGAACCAGCGCCGGCTGGTTGGCCTCACAATAGGCTGTGCCCTATTGACCCTGGCGCTGTGGTATTGACAGTGGCACCTGACTATAAATACGAGGGTCAGAGAGAGTGTGTGTCATTCACCGTTCGTCATTGGAGCAAGCATGTCACCCGTCCTACGAGCCATCCTTCCCCTTACACCCCGGGTGGGGTTACACGTCTATGAAGATAAAGTCACCCTCGTGGAAGACCGTGGAGATGTTTGCTGGTCGCCCGCTGAGACCGTATCGAATACGGTTACGCTACACCGTGACGGCTGGACCAAATTTAAACGGGTGTTGAGCGGCGAGCTCGATGGACACGTCATCCACATAGACAATGCCATCTACGTATACCGTGGGCCCTTCTTCCCACGCCTGGGCCGCTACCAAGATCCTACGCGAAGCTTCACCCTAGACCCCGATCTGTGAATAGCCTTCGAGAAAGTGGTGCCTATCGCGGACCAGCTGTTTACACCGGACGAGCGGTCATCAGACGAGTTGGAGTGGGCTCGTGCCCTGAGAGAAGCAGCGGCAGAGCCCAATGAACAACTGTCTAGCCATGAACCAGACGACGATGCCATTGATTACCCGGCTAGACTCAGTCAGACCAGTGATATGACCACCTGATCCTTTGACCTCACAGGGTTCTCCCTATAAATACGAGAGACAGTCAACTCTGGTATCATTCACGTACTGACCATGACGGAGCATATGATACTGGCGTATCTCAGCTTGACCCCCGAGGTTTTCCTGCACGTGTATGCGGATAAGGTCGATATCATGGAGGAGGTGGGAGACATCTGTGATGCGGACCCTGCACAACCGTGCCCGGCTCACATTCGTCTGTCCCGAGAGGGCTGGACCAAATTCAAACGCGTGTTGTCTGGTGAACTGGACGGCGATCTCATCCACTTGTGTCACGATGTGTACATCCGACGCGGCCCTTTCTTTGCTCAATTGGCTCGGCTAGATGGGGTACAGTGCATTTTACCCTTCACCCTGATCTATGGTCTGCATTGGAAGATGCCGTGGTAGATGTGGATCAAGTGCTTATCAAGCGGTCATCAGACGAGTTGGACTGGTCATTTACCATGGACACTGTGGAAGCCAACGAAGAAAATCAGAAAGAAACTCCGGCCCAAGATATACCCGTTATAAATAAACGATAGAGCCAGGGTCCATCATCATTTGTCACCATGAAACGCTGGGAGAAGGTGTTGGATAACTTATACTACAGTCCCGACAGTCCGTCGGCCTATAGTGCATTGTCGGCTCTCTATCAAGCGGCCAAACCCCAGGGGATACAACGTGCCCAAGTCCGAGATTGATTAAGAAAACAAGACACCTATAACTCACATCGAGCTGTCCGTCGCCATTTTCTACGGAACCGGGTCATCGTGGGAGGAATAGATGCCCAGTGGCAAGCGGATTTGGTCGATATGAGCGCCTTTGCCAAACACAACGATGGGAATCGGTATATCCTGACGTGCATCGATATCCTATCCAAGTATGCGTGGGTGGTACCCATTTTGACGAAAACGGGGGCAAATCTCATAGCGGCGTTCAAAGACATCTTCAAGACCGGGCGCAAACCTTTGTATTTGCAAACCGACGAAGGCACAGAATTCCTCAACAGACCGTTCCAACAGTTTCTGAAAGCCCAGAAGGTGTTTTTCTTCCATACGTACAACGAGACCAAGGCTTCCGTGGTGGAAAGGTTCAACAGGACATTCAAAGGCCGCATGTATAAATATTTCACCTATAAGAATACAAGGCGGTACATCGATGTTCTCCCGAAACTTGTGAGGGGTTACAATCGAGCCTATCATCGGAGTATAGAGAGAGCCCCCATTACCGTGACCCAACGCAATGAAGCCCAAGTCCGGCGTGTCTTGTACCCCAGGCCATCGCAGCGAACGCCGAAGGCGGTGTACAAGGTCGGGGACCCTGTACGGATCAGTAAAGTCAAAGGTCAATTTGAGAAAAGTTACTTGCCCAACTGGAGCGATGAGCACTTCCTGATTAAACGGCGCCTACCCCGACAGCGGCGAGTCTATGAACTGGAAGATCTTCAAGGGGAACCGTTGCTAGGGACGTTTTACGAGACGGAATTACAGCCTGTCGTAAAAACACAGCAAGACTACTACACGATGGAGCAGATTTTGAAAACGGAACGTCGACGTGGCAAACTGTTTCATTTCGTGAAATGGCAAGGCTGGCCCAGTTCCTTCAATTCCTGGGTCGCTGCCAACCAACTTCGGCCGGCAATGAACCACACGAAAAAAATGGTCCTCGTCGAACCACGGTTCCTGCAAAACCTCCAATCACCCTACCGTGTCCCACCTACGGTGAAGACCATAAACACCCTCGATGGAGAGATGCAACAGATCTTACAGAGACCGGGGTTAAGCGACAGTGAGAAAGTACAACGGTACAATGAGACGCTTCAACGGTACATGACGTTCATGGACCAATACAAAACCCTCTCTACCCCACCACCACCACTACCACGTGACACACCGCCGACCTCAGCACCGCTTCAACAGCCGCCATTACCAGGGGTACCACCCACAGCCCCACAGTGGGTGGAAGACGAAGTGCTGAAGAGTGTACCTGCCTCGTTCAAGAAACAAGCTGGCCTGGTATTACAACGGATGAAACAGAATCCTAACATGACTTGGAATGATAAAGGCGAACTCCTGGTACAGAATCAGGTGGTCCCCGGCATCCACATGACGGATTTAGTGAATGACCTGATGCGTCAACGCAGGTCGCACCCCGATTCTCGAGGATGGGAAGTCTTCGCTCGAGGCTTGAAAGACATGCATGTACCACAGGAATTGGTGGGCAACCCCCACCGCTGGGCCTTTATGCAGCAAACCCAGCAATCGCCGAGTGGCCCACTACCTTCTTGGGAATCCGACTGGGAACCGGAGTCACCCCCCAAAACTCCACCACCACAACGGGCACCTTCTTTTCAGACCTTTAAAAAACCACCCTCGATCAGGACACCCCACATCTCCAGAGCCGTGACACGTAGCAAGTCAACGCGACGAACACGACGCCAGACACAACCGCCCAAGGCCTGGAACACCTATTAAAACCAACAGCAGCAGCAGGACAGCTCAGTCGCCATGTTTTACCTCACCCTACCCAGTAACAGTTCGCTGGATGTGTTTCCTGACAACACCGTGGCCAAGTACGTGACCCAGTTACCGCAATCGTTGCATTTACCTGGACGATGGGAATGTGGCCTCGTGGATATCCAATACCCTTACTCGTGGTACAACGTGCGAGCCAATGAAGTGTGGTACGAGGTGACCTACGAAGGAAAAGACACCCGACTCACCCTCCCCGAAGGCCAATACGATACTCCCAAGGAGTTCATGGGTGGGCTGTCAAGACTGTTGCATTATAAGGCTCTACGGGAGGTCACGAATAGTTCAAAACCCATCAAAGCCTATCCCTTCAAGAATCACGTGGATTTCGATTACAACGCACACAACGACAAGGCACAGCTTATCGTCACCGCCAAGACGAGTGTCGTACTGAGTCCTATCCTACAGCAAATGCTGGGTTTCGATCTAAAGACGTTCGCTGGTGCCACCGCCCACCAAGGCGAGATCACGATGGATAGTAAAAATAGAGAGCCAATGAAATCAGCCCACAGACCAAGTACGTGTTTTGGTCTAGGTTTGGAGCGGGCATTTCATTCAGATGCGTGTAAAGGAAGACGGTGAGTGAAGACTCGTCCAACACGTATAGATTAAGTTGATTACTATAAGTTCTATGTATTCTCCGAACCTTGCCGAAAGGGAGACCGTTTGACCTGGATGTGACCTTTGACCTTTTGACCCGCGCACGCACTGCCGGTGATGACGCGTGCGCGCGCGCTGCGGCCGGAGAACCCACGCTCGCGCGCGCTGCGGCCGGGGCGGGCCGGCCGTGAAAAGGTCCCGGAGGTTGAACATCCGGACGTCTAAGGAAACATTAGAAACTCTTCAGTGCTCGGGATGTTACCCATCAATACTCAGAAACTCAACATAGGTGTTAAGACCATGATATAACCTGCTCGGAGCATGGTTAGTACGAATGTTTCGGTGGTGTTGTTCAATAAAAACTTCATGAAAACCCAAGTGAAGTTCGAATATTTATTAATGTGAACAAGTGAACAAGAATGTATGTACAAGTATATAAGAACGTTGCAAACAAGAATTGAGGTGAACGTATGTATAGAGAGAGAAATCACAGTGGAGTATATAACAGTTAGACCGAGTCATCGAACTGACGTATATCGAGTACATATTCAAAAGAATGACAAACAAGTTCATGGTGTAATGTATATAGAGAATAATTTAGAGTCCAAATATGTATGTCCATTAGAATTCACAAGTCCGGGTATAAGATAATATATGTTCACAAGTCCAAGTAAGTGG